>JAOEGS010018824.1:0-54583 GCA_025447755.1 Corythornis vintsioides
AATTATTATTACAATTTGGCCAAAATATAATTCAATATGTTGCTGAAACAGCATACCAGCATCTATCAGAGATTAGTTAAATGTTTGTGTCCAATTCATTGGCTCAAATATAATTCAAACTGCTTCAAGATTTAGTACATTTCATAACTGCAAAAGCAGAGCAGCCATCTGGAAACCACATTTACTCCGGTGGTTTTATTTTGCTTAACAAGGCGGGTGGGATATGTTGGTCATGAACTTCCAAATGATCACCAGAATTTTCTATGAATTGGACATCATCACATACTAATCATAAAGAGAAAGAAGAGTTCAGAAAACAAAATTGTTGCCTCCCCTTATTTAAAGTAATGGAGGTTAAAATTCTCCTAAACAGCTTCTCAGGAGTTTATCTACAAATCTTCTGCTTGCCTTCAGTCAAAATGTTTGTTAGCTTCCACTGGCACATATCCAGGGGTAGGTGTGTGGTCTGAAAATCTGCTGGAGTGGATTTTACAGCAACATTATCTGCCTGTTGTTTCCTTTCCCAGTAAGGGCTTGAAAAAGGCCAGCTTGGCTGAAAGATTGAACAGAGAGTGCAACTAGAAGCTTGCAGAGAGAATGCAACTGGAGAATCAGAGTATGCATAGAAGTGCCTCCCCTGCAGAGCCCTGGCCACACTCAGAGGTGACCTTTCTCTTAGTGTAAGATTGATAGAAAATGTGTTGTACTCTAACCAGAATAAAACAAAAATCAAGAGGCCATGTTAAGAGAAAAGAGGAAATATTAATCTGTAATAGTTAGATATATCTTTAGCTGTATAATATCTGTGCCAGGAGTGCTTAGTGTGGCTTAGTTTATACTGTGTTCCTGGCAAATGGCTAATGTTAAATGACCTCAGCTGTATTTTAATCCCATAAATGGTTGTGACTATTCAATGCAACTTTCTCAGAGACAGCTTGCATTCCTAAGCCTTTTTGAGTATGAATTTATTTTCTTTTTTGTAGTTGACTGGTCTTTTTCATTCTTTCATTCATTTTTGATTTTCTGTTGCTATTGTACTTAAACCTCTTGTATCTTTCTCTGATATGGTCATTCTTAAGTTTGTCTCACATTAGCTACAATATGTTACAATACCACAAATGTGATTCCCATATAATTGACACATGACATCTCCATCAGTAATACATTTTTCCATAAGTTTTTACAGCCACAGTGAATTAAAGTTCACTTGTAATTCCAGCTCTTATTATAGGAACTCTATATTCATCTATTTAAAAAAATGTTAATCTCACATCAGATTCTCAACAGAGTATAATTCAGATCAGTTCCTCAGAAGTACCCTGGTATTTCTGATAGGTCACAAATATGCATTCTCTGATTAACATTATCACTTGCTTTAATACATATATACATATTAGTTGTCTACTGGTATTCTAGAATCACCTGACGCTGGGATAGTGTTCAGTAAGATATTGTACCTAGTAGGAGCAAATAATAAACATTGCCTCTTACAATCTAAGGCTGTAAATCAGAAATGCATTTAAGTGTCTATGAAGATTTTCTTTCTTCAGAAAAGCACTTAGGCAAATAATTTCAGTTAAGCACATGTATTATGTTCCCATTAAGGACTGCTTTCTGGATTAAATCTCTGAAATTATAATTTATAAATAATTCTTAATTTTGCTTTCACAATTGAAATAATTCCATTAATATATTATAGTGCTCTCTGTGTCTCTAAAAGGTACATTCATCTGAGAAAATTTAATATAAGGGTTTTGTTATATCGTGTCTGCCATATTTCTTGATGTTATGAAAACCCCTGAAAATTCACAATGCAGACTGTAAAGTACAGATCACTTCACATACACTAACCTATTTCATCATCTTCTTTTTGAATAAAATTGTAAAGGTACAGTTCTGACTGTCATAGTTTTATCAGGCTTGAAGGGTTGTTTTTGTTGTGAATTGACATAGTATCTTTAATTTTTTATATTTTTATCCTGTGAGTTAGGTCAATCGCTTGATAAAGTAGATTGTTTTAAATGATTTAATTACTTTGTATTAATTATTTCATGGTATTATCCACAGAAGATCTTCACTGCACATTTATATTTTTATGTAGCTAAACATTTGCATTTAATAGCTTTTCAAAGGCAAGTTCACAGCTACTCTAATTAATAACAATGATATAGTGTGGATTTTATAGCAAATTAGCTGTCCAACAACAAGGCTGAACAACAATAACATAAAAGTTATGGTGTGTGCTTCATTCCAAAACTAACTTACAAAGAAGAAACAGAATGCAGATACAGAACATTAAATAATTCCTGCATAAATCAAGCTTGCTCCTCATTTACAAGTTTATATCATTGTATGCATTAGTTACAGAATACAGAAAAGGGAAGGAAGGCAGAATAGTAGTTTGCTTACTTATTTAGTTTTCTAAACATACTGATCATATCTCTTAAGTTGTTATATTTTTGTGAGACATATAACTATAAACACCCATGTTTTCCATTTTATTAGAAGAGCTTTTAAGATTTTGTAATCACTTTGCAGCATCTCTGCAAATTAGAAGATTCTTATGTTAACCAAAATTATTCACTATCATATTCACTATCACAGAATTAGTTTTTCCCACTGCTTTCTGTTGTGGTAAGCACGTTGAAGGTGGATCAAAGTTAGAATAGACAGGGTTCTCTTCAAATGACAGCCATTGAAGAAGAAAGCCTGACACTTATGATTCCTCAGCTTTATACTGAATATGACATATATAGGATGGAATCACTCATTGGTCAGTTTGGGGTCACCTGTCCTGTCTGCTCTTCCCTTGAAGGTGCAGCCTTTCACTTTCTGGACCCACTAACATCACACATAAGATCCAGCCGTGGCCTTGGTCTGCACACCAGCCCTTGGCAGTAACTCTGAGCATGGGGTGTTATCACTCCCAGAAGCAGACACTGCCTGGGAAAACACTCTGCTAACTTCAGACAGTGCAGTTAGCTAGAAAAGACTTGTTTGGAAAGAAGTCACTGAACAGAATTAGTTCTATCTGAAACTAGGACACAAAATTTTCCTCAGCTCCAAACTATTTGTCTCAGGGTGTCTAGTCAGAAGACAAAAATTCTTATAACATTTAAAACTAAAGCTTTCTGGTCAAGAAGTTTAAAGTTTCTGCTGCATGGCTGCCACAACAGGGTCTGTACAGCACAATGTTATTCTCTCAGGTTTGTAAATATGAAGTCAATTCAATGAGGTATATTTCTTCCTCTCCCAGTAACAAACATATCATACCATGGCAAACATTTCATTTTTCATAAGTCAAAATTAAAATACAGTTCAATGGTTCTAGTGCCTACTCAGTGTTATGCATGTTTTGATTCACTCTGAAGACAGAGGATACTACTGGGGAGGGCAAGAAAGGACTCTTGCTTCATCCTGTTGATTCTCCTTTCTTTTGTTCCATGAGTCTCAAAGAGCTGGATGATATCAGACTCTACCTGGGTAAGGAGGTGGGGTGAAGAATTCTTTGAAGATGTACAATGTCAAAGGTGGTACATCTAATTATAGAATCATAGAAAGTTTAGGGCCGGAAGGGACCTCCAAAGGTCATCTAGTCCAGCCCCCCTGCAATAAGCAGGGACACCCTCAAATAGACCAGGCTGCTCAGAGCCTTGTCCAACCTCACCTTGAATATCTCCAGAGATAATGCCCCAACCACCTCCCTGGGGAGCCTATTCCTGATCCACCACCCTCAAGATAGAATATTTCTTCCTGATATCCAGTCTGATATCCTTTCTGTAGGCCCCCTTCAGGTACTGGAAGGTGGCTATAGGATCGCCCCAGAGCCTTCTCTTCTCCAGGCTGAATAACCCCAGCTCCTTCAGCCTGTCCTCATAAGAGAGGTGTTTCAGCCCTCTGATCATCTTTGTTGCCCTCCTCTGGACCCGCTCCATCAAGTTCATGTCTTTCCTGTGTTGAGGGCTCCAGAACTGGATGCAATACTCCGGATGAGGTCTCACCAGAGCAGAGTAGAGGGGCAGAATCACTTCTCTTGATCTGCTGGCCACACTTCTCTTGATGAAGCCCAGGATACAATTGACCTTCTTGGCTGCAATTGCACACTGCTGGCTCATGTCCAGCTTCTCATCCACCAACACCCCCAAGTCCTTTTCTGCAGAGATGCTTTCCAGCACCTCATCCCCCAGCCTGTATTGATAGCGAGGGTTGCTCCAACCCAGGTGCAGTACCCTGCACTTAAGTCTTGTCAAACCTCATGAATTCCTAAATGGTAGAGGCTATGTATTTTATTTCTACCAATCCTTTGTGGAAAGCCCTGACTACAGACCAGCTCCAACACCTGTGATGGAGCTTAACTCACAGCATTTTCTAATCTCTGTCCCTGTTGAAGATCAGTCTAAGTTCTCCTCTGGCCTAAGAAACTGCCATTCTGAATACTTTTAGGAGGCAGCAATCATGTGGATGTGGAACAGGTTTCTCTTCCCATTGGAGAAGTAGAGTGCCTCTCTAAAGCACTTTGATTTAAAAAAATAAGCACATCTGAAAACATTTTGAATACAAAGGCATATTTCAAATGGCCTCAAATCTGATATTAGGGTTGAATTTTTTACCACACTGAAACTAAAGGCATCCATTGACAGGAATATCTTGTCAAATTACATTAATTCGTAATCAGATATGCTGAAGTTGCCCCCTGACACTCTTCTTCTCTGAATATAGCTTTTACTCTTAAATTACATTGTTCTATCCATTGTTTATTCCCCTCCTGCAGTTCCATTTAAAATATGACTTTGCCAGTGAGTTTAGTTACAAGTGATTACAGCTTATACTCCAAGTAGTTGGTCGATAGCTGCAGACTATGGTTGTTTGACTCTTCTTTGTATTTTCAAATACACTTGATTAAAAATGTACTTTGAACTTTTTGCTTTATTAGCTGCAACAATGCACAATTCTGCTTTACATGATATATCAGTGCATTTTTGCTATTCTAAAACTATGAAACTCCTCATTAACTAATTTTATTATTACAGAGTATTTTGCCAGTGTAACAGTAGGAGAAACACAACAGATTTAAGTCATAAAGCTTGCTTCATAATGTTTTTAACAGCTTTTGTTCCTTGAGGGCAAGTGGAAACAGTGTTGCATATGCATGTAACTTTGTTGCCAATAAAGCTGAAATAAAATTAGTTAAAAACCTAGGGAATTCAGAGTTTTTATGAAACACTTATACTATTCAAAAATACTACAGTAATATAATTTCCATACCTATTTATATTAACTGACTAACAGATTGTTTCAAACAGGATCTTTAAAAGATTTATTTCTCAAAAAGTCTTCCAAAGCAAGAGGAAGGCAGATGGAATAAGCTATAATTGTATGCTGCTCTGTAGTTTAAAAACATTCTGTTGACAGAAAACTGGTAGGAATAACACAACCTCCACATTTGCAGAGGCCCTGCTGACCTGCTCTAACAGTAAGAAAAGGTCATAGTGAACTAAGCTGTACTTGTGATTCAGTAACTTCCTCCAGGTCAGCCAAGCAGCTGATCTCAGATGTTGAGCCTGGTGGTTCTGCACAGTAGATGTGGTTTTTACAAAGTCTGGTCTCCTTTGTGTCCCACTGCAGTTCAGTGAAAAAAGAAGCAAACTCATTCCAAGGACTGACCTCAATCACTCAGGTTCCTGTTCTGTATCTTTTGGCTTCTGAGTCTCACCAAGTAGGGGCTAATCTCACCCTGAGAACTTGTATAATATTTAGGGAGGAAATTAGAAAGGGTCATTTAAGCAGAAAAAACCTCCCTGCTCAGAAAAGTTTATAATAAAGTACTATGGTCACTCGCAAGCTCATTCATATTCATTTTAACTACTGAGTGTTCTTAGGTGTATTGGATCTTCACACAGAGTGAAATACCTTTAAAAAAAAATGAATTAAATATAGTTTATTTGTTATAATACCAAATGTGTGGACATTTAATCCCATTCTTCTCTATGCCTTCCTCTTCTAACCATGCTTTGAAGATGGAACAGCAGAAACATACAGGGTTGAGAGATACGTCAGTTACAGCCTAGCAGGGAAGGTACAAATATGAGCATGGGAGAATGTGAGAGGCTGTTGTTAGAGTAATGTACTGTCAGTCTGGTATCACTACTAAAATACAAGAAGCAGTGACCGATCTTTTTTCTAGAGGTAAGCAAAGATGAGTGAAATAAACACAATACAGATGCGAAAAAAAGTGTTCTAGAGTGCTGTGGTTTATGATACAGACAGCATGTAACTCAAAAATCTTGCTCCTTTGTAGACCATCTGTGTGAAACTCTCACTGGTTTTGTTTGTGACATTCTTAACTATTTGGTCCCAATTTTTAATTTTCACAATTTTTTTTAGTTACAAAATGTTTTCATGGCAGTAGTTGACAAACCTCTTTATTTCCAGCAGCTTCTAACATAACACAGTGTTCATCTGAAAATGTTTCTTTAAATGAGATAGTGGCTTTGGAGTTTAATTTTAGTTGAGTAACAATGGGTCTATTTTTATTTCAAAAAATTGTATACCTTAAATGAACACTCTTTCCTAAATTATCTCTTTGTGTATTATGTAATGAACCACAAGAAATAAGTACAATTTCAAGTGGAATATCATTGCTGCATACTTTGTGCATATACATATCTTAAATCATCTATTCATATGTGAGTATTAGTCAAGTAAATAAAATAAAATGTTTCCTTGATGAGGTAAAATACACAGTTTAGCATAGAATTCAGGAACTGTATAATAAAAATTGCCTAAAAATCACCTACTTAAAAATATAGTAACTAAGAATTATTTTTTTAACAATAATTTGTCCTTTAGGGTATTTCTTCTTAAAAGAGTATCATTGTGCTGAAAAAGCAAAAAACCAAACAGAATAAAAAACAGTGTGGTACACAGGGGCATTCTCAGATGAATACCTGGTGAAGAACCATACGTGTTCAGAATTTTTCTACGCATCAAGGTTACCCATTTAACTGGTGTCTCTTTTACTATCTAAAAGCATGCATTTTTCCAGCCTAGGAGATTTCACACATGAACGGTGGTAACACATTCTGTAATTATCCTTCATCCTATGTCTTTGTCACAATATGTAACGCTGCAGTTTTTCATCATTAGAAACAGGGCAGGAATTTAAAATACATCAAATAAGTTTTACACATAACTGGTTTTTTCCCCAGAATTCTTAGAATATATAGGACTGGGTTTTAATCAGGGGAATGTCTTTTTAGGCATGGAAGGGGAGAAAGTGATTAATAATGCTATCATTAATCATTATTTTGAGAAGAAGCATAAACAATAAAATTAATTATTTCAGAATTGCTGAGGTTTTTTTCAAGCAAAAAACTTTTGATTCAGTGGGTTATTAGACAAAATACAAAATTCAGAAATTTTGTATTTTGAATTTGAAAGACAAGAAATTCCAAGCACTTACAAAGAAATTAAGTTCTCAGTAATACTTCCAATGATTTTGATGCTTATTGTCTAGCCTAGGCCCAGGGAATGCGTGAAAACCAACTTCAGTAATGTCAGATAGGCATTTAATCATCTTTGGTGAAAGATATTTTCTACATGCCACTTAGAACCAGAACAGATACAGCAAATCAATGAAAATATAGTGCCAATTTAATTACCTCTAAAAGTATGGTCTTTTCATGATATGAATGCCACATTTAATTTTACCTACCACATATAGTCATTTCTTTGTTATTTCTCTGTAAAGCATGATCAACTTCTTGTAGAAATATTTAATAGCAGCTCAAGGTTCCACAACAGCTGTTCAATGGAAGATCTTTAACTTTTACTACCCATCTTTTGCAGACAATATAAAGGCATACCTGCAAACTTATTCTTGTGGGGATGTAAGGACATTGCAAAATATAGTTGCCAGAGGTGAGCAAGACCAGAACTGGTCTTCTGGGCCAGTTTCATGTGGGATAACCACAGATGTTGCATGCTGTTCAGCACTTTGATTATTCCCCCTTTTCACTGCATAGTCTGCCAAATTTAAAAGTTATATATTCATCTAATGTATGCTTTCTGTTGGGAGCAGCAGGGGCTCCTGAGGGAGCTTGGATAACATTCCTCAGCCCACCTCTGGCTGGAGGTTTCTTCCCTGAAGGTGCTGGGCAAACTAGAGGGTCAGAGGAAGCAGCCCCAAGCCCAGGCATTGAACACTTCCACGGAGGTGGGGATGGGCCTGGAGGTGGACCCCAGCTTGGTGGGGCACATGGTTTGTCATGGCTGTGGGGAGCTGGAGAACAGCCTTGCTATGGCATCACTGGGGCAAGGGCTGACAACCCCAGGGGGTTCCTGGGGCCATGTCACAGTTCAGGGAGGCAAGAAAGGCCTATAGTGCCTAGGGGCCCTGTAACCCACAGTTAGCAAAGACAAGCATGTTTAGCTGTAAGTGTTTCACTATGCACAACAAAGCCTAATTTGCAGTAATAGGACAATAAATTAAGCATAAGATGTCCAAGTTTTATGTTGACTATGGTATTTCAAGCCAGGAGCAAGTAAGTGTCTTCTCAGTTTTGTCACATTCTTGCATTAGGAGAAAACTCTAACACTGGTAAAATTTGCAGTATCCGCTGAGCTCCTTTCATCATCATAACATCTTCCTCATTCCTTAGATCTACTAGCAAAGGCTCTACAAAAGTGTGCCTACCAAACATGCCAGAAGTTTGGTTTCCAGACCTTCAGTATAACCTTCTCCTGAAACAAGCACAGCCCCTGGGCAGCACTACTCCAGCTTTCCAGTGACAGTCCCTTCTCTGATGAAAAAAAAGCTACATAATACAGAGGGAGAGGATAAAAGACTTAGCAAAGTGAACTTTTTTTCAGGTGGTTTGAGGCTGCCTTCTCTGGAAGCAGAGGAAAAAGGCTGTTTTTCATGAGAGAAGCACTATAAGCAGAGGCAGTAGATAAAACTGTCCCAGTAACAGAAGACCCTAACATTTAGCAAGAACTTTAAGATGGGATTGCATGCGAACATCCTTCTTGTCTCACCAAATTGAAAAGGGCATAAAGGAATGTAACGATTTTCAGGATACCTGCTTTCTTTTGCTATAGGTCACTAGGTAGCAGCTACTGGATGTTAACGTTTCATTGGCAGCACTTCACCCTGCCTGACCCTATTCCCAACACTGAAAGAAACAAAGAAGGAAAATAACAATGTGTGTAACGTTTGAGATAGGACACAAAAAATCAAAAGAAGGCAAATAGATCTTAAAGTTGTCCTAAGCCATTCTTGTCAGATATCTGATGAGAATGAAGAAAAAAAAAAAAAAAGTTAAAATTTATCTGTAAACTGAACAGGTTTTTATAAAAGTAGTGGGATATATAGGGTCTGAGAGACTAAATTAAAGAACATTTCAGCATGAACACCACACAGCTCATAAGTTTGCAAAGTGATAGAGAACCTGAGCATAGGATTACGTCATTTAAATTAACCTAGACATATAAGTAGCATAAATACTTTTCCTACATGTGTTATTTGCTGTAATACATTAAATTATCAGATACTTTGGGTACAGCATTGGTTACAGGTAATGATCTCCTTGTGATGTGGGCAGCAGGTATTAATAAATCTCAATTCTTCCTCAGTTTTACAATGTTTGAAATCTATGTAAAATATGCATATATCTCCAGTTAGTACCCCACTTTATGCTGTCTTTAGGTAAGGTATTTCAGCATAAGGCTACAGCAAAGAACTGCACATTTGTACCTTTTCTGTAAAGAGCAATAGAATACAGGGCTGTCATTCACGGATCCTTTAATGGTTTATAAATTAATTTCGAAAAGAAATAAAGAAAGTAATTCAAGGAAAATAAGCCATACACTTCTTCATTACCAAAATATTCCAAATACTAATGCATTCTATGAGAAGTGACTAGATGCACCTCTTGGAGTTCAATAAAAAAAAAAAAAAAAAAAAAAAAAGCTTTTCAGTTTTAGAGCTTCTTAAGCTTCAAAACTAAGCTGCATGAAAAATGAAGTGTGCTTATGAACAAATGAAATATACAATAGTGTTCTCAATTAAGAAGAAGAGAGCCTTAAAAAGCACTTACAGAAGATCCATGTTCTGCTCCTGTTTTTAACTCTTCAATCCATGTTAACTTTGGCAAATTAGAAGTGCATGAGTCTGCTGAGAGGACCATTTGTCATGCTAGCTAAGCAACAGATTGACTGTTTCTGAGAGTTCTTCTTCCTTTGCATAAGTACTTATTAAGGGGAGAGCAAGGATCATTTCTGAAAAGGTGTATCACAGCTGTCAAGGAGTGTTTCAGCAGTGCTGTTCTGAACAGTGCATAGTACAGGAAATAATAATGGACTCCTGTCTTTTTCAAGATGTCTCTTTTCTCCTAATCATTCCAACAGTTGGTGCTCTTTTAATCCATGCAGCAATTTATATAAATAATTAGATGGTCATGCTACATATCTGTAACACCTTTCAATTCACTGTTTCAGGGTGAGCTTACATTTCCTTTCTTTTTACTCAAAAAAAAAAAAATAATTTCAAAATCTTGTTTTCTTTCAGTATTTTTTGTACTTTAGAAGGATTTTCAAAAACATGGTGTGCAGTAATACATGCTGATCTTTATTATGCCACCATCAGCTCCATGAAAAGTGTGGAACTATGCCAACATGAATCAGATGCATTGGCTTTTAATTTTATCAAATAAGTAGAAACCAAATGACCTTTTCTGTGCCATACTTCTAATAATATCTCCTTTATCTAAGAGCTTTCTCCATAGCTTTTAATTGCAGTTGCACTGTTTTTACAGACCACAGTACTAGTACTTTCCTTCATAATTTATAGTGTTACTGCACAATTAAAAGAACTCCACAGATTTTCTAGATTTCCTAGGGAATACTTTCCTTTTTTTTAGTAAAGAGATACTGGAATGCACTGTACATATCTCACAAAGAAATTTTTTTTAGAAATATTTTTGCCAGAAAATGGGGTTACTTTATAATTCTTCAAGTGTTTATGAATGCAATCTATTTTGCTGGAAGGAAGACATGTTCCAAAATATCACAGATAAGTTAAGGAATAAGAAATAGCATGTGCCCAGATCAGTGGATAATTTTAAATTTTTTTTTTTCCTTGGGAATGCTAATGCACATATATATATTTGCCATGGTAACCAGGCCATTTTAAATTTCACATACAGGTTTTTCTTCTCTTTGTTTCTGAATGTTGAAAATATAATGAACCTCTAAGTTCACAGATTCTGAAGTTTTATAATGAAGGGCTTCTAAAAATGATTCCTGCAGTTTAGAACTGTCACAACCTGAAACTTCTCAATACCCAAAAATGTTTGGAGCAATTATGCTGAAACTATTCCTTGGTCCTAGATTTCAAATGAGAAAGCCTGAATGCAGTAGAAAGTCAAGATATATGAGTATTTAATCTCCGCATGTAATGGCATCAGTCTTGGGCAGTTTCAGATGGTGAGGAGCAGGCAGGGAGCTGGTGGTGTAATATCCATATAAATAGTGTGAGATAGTCTTCATTACCTGTGGAACAGATTTCCTGAAATGTCCTTAAGATGCCCATGACCAAAAGTTGGGCCAGTTCTTCAAAACAAAAGTCTAAACAGATAATAAAATAAGAAGTATATCCCATTGCCTATATTGTAACTTTTATCTCTTATGAAAAATAAAAATAAAAAAATGGGGTTTTCCTGTGTTATACAGAAGTATTGAGAAGCTTTATTTGAAGTATGTGAGAAAAACCATCAGTCAATATACTCTAAACAGGATTTTTATGTATATGTTGTAGAGAAATCATAACCATTCATTTGTTAGGGTTTTTTTTGTTGTTGTTGAACTATCAATGTAGTAAATGGCTTTTGTGAATGGAGACTGAGCATCCCTTCAGCTCAATTTCCTAAAAATATACCTTGTCTGTTAAGTGTTCTCTGTCAGTGCACTGCACTTTGATTAAAATTCATTATAATTCCTGCATATTAGCTTTGAAACAGTTGCCATGATCTGATCATACCTGGATTACTATTAACAGTTCCAGTCATGTTGAAATAACTACATTTGCACATAGCATGTGACAATACTGACTTCACTGACAGACATATTTAGATTTGTTTTTTCTAACAATTTCTATGAAGAATCCATAATCAAAATCTTTTGAAAACATCTAAACATATTACAGGTTCAGCAGTTGGTGCACATATTAAAAACAAAACCAGAGAAACAGCCATTTCAGCCATTTGCTGGAGTCTACAAAGGCCTGAACTTGTGTGTGATTTTTCTCCTGAAAATAATGAACCTGGGATTATGCTCAGGCAAATATAGATATTCATCATCTTTATTTTCTATGCATTCTAATAGTCACAAATGACATCTATTGTTGTACTTCAGTCAGTCCATTGTGGATTTCAGAGTCTTCCAGGGTTATGTAGTTGTGTATTTTCTTCTCCTGTAACTTGTTTTATTTGTACTGCATAGACAGGAGGTCACAAACAGCAGAGTAACACTTTCCTGACTCTTCAGCTGTGACATTAGCCCTGCTCCTTAACAAGTGGTTCTGCCCCTCAACAAGATTTTAGTCAAAAACTCCAGGACAAAGAGATTTCTTTGATCTAGCCAAAAGGACACTGTATCACAATGCAAGTGAAGGTATTCTATTTCTTCAAAGATATATTCACCACATAGGTTCAGAAAACACTTTGTAAAATTATGCAAGCTTCTATGTCCTACTGTCCTTCTATTCCACATACACTTTTCTATTTCGTGAGACTCACAGCATCTCTTGCTAGTTTATCAGAATTCTTCTGCCTAACCTTCATTGATTTTCTGCTCTATTTTCTGTTCCTTTCCTTTCTTTTTTTTTTATTGTTGGTTTGGGTTTTTTTTTTTCCCCTCAGCACTCTTGCTACCTATTTGTCACTCAGTTACTCCAGCTTTTAATTTACAAATCACAGCTGTCTAAGTCAGTGTGCAACAGGCATCAACATCCTTTGACATGCTTTAATTATTGTGCTGAAAGTAGGCAAGAAATCTCTGGTTCAAGTGGAGCCATGTTACAAATCATAAAGTGAGACCTGAATCTGATTTTGCTGTGGATTTAGATCAGTGCAGCACCTCTGGAATGGTACCTCTTTTATAATGGTATAAGAAAGTACTGACTGATTCATCACCAATAAATACAGCTCATAGCTTTGTTCTTGCTTGGGATTATAGAATGTAGCTCAGACAAATAATCAAATCATTTCTCCCTCCACTGCCAGCTCCTTACCAGTTGTACATTACAGAAATGATACTACTTTATTTTTACCACTGTAAATGAGATCTAGATAAAATGTATAATAACCACATTTTTTAACCTCCCTTCAGTAGTTGTGTTTTTCTCTAAATTTAGGAGATTTTGATTCTAGCAGTATTTAAAATCTTCATCTGGGACTTAGAAAGGGTAACAAGTTTGGAGAGTACTTAAATAAAATATTCCTTAAGTGATTCTACTAGACCAAAGAGTAACTGCATAGAAAGGCACTTCCAACGGGAACTAAACAAAAACTAAAAATTGCACCAAGGGAAATTTAGGTTACTATCAGGAAAAAATTCTTTACAGAGAGGGTGGCTAGGCATTGGAATGGGCTGCCCAGGGAGGTGGTGGAGTCCCCATCCCTGGAAGTGTTTAAAAACTGCATTAGATGTGGTGCTGGGGGACATGGTTTAGGGACCCTGGCAGTGCAGGATGAATGGTTGGACTTGATGATCTTAAAGGTCTCTTCCAACCAAACGATTCTGTGATTCTCTGATGAACATTTTCAGCTTCCTAACTTCAGCTCTGATTTAAATGTCAAGCATTTGCTCTTCTCTGTGATAAAGACTTAGCCTTTCATTTCAGTTATGATTTACAACTCCTGAAGCACTGGAGGATAAATTACTCTTCTCTGTTAGTTGCCTTTCATTTTTTTATGTTGGGTGTTATTGACTTGCATCCTAAGGTAATAAAGCCATATTCTGAATCTGCTTTTATTAATATCAGTGCATTATTTACTTTTTAACTCCTATGCATGTAAATCACAAACCAGCAAACTGGCAAAGGATTGGATCTTAAAATAAATTAAAAAAAAAAAAAAAAGCCAAAAGCAGATTAAACAGAGAACAAAAGTAAGTTTTGCATGGGGTAGAAGGAACTATATAGATTTCAAATAAGAAAAATTGTGAATATTTAGGCTTTCAACTTTTGGGTTGGTTCATTTATTTGGGTTTTTTTGGGGGGAAGGAATTTTTGTAACAGAACAGTTAGATCCTGGAAATCAACTAGAAGGCTAAAGTATTCTGGTAAGCCTACAAATATTTCCTGCTACTCATTGTTTCAATAACCTTTTACAAGACTCTCAAAAATCAGTTTGATGCCTAGAAGTAACCCCTAGAAGGGTCCTCAGTTTGAGCTATGTTTCCTGTCCATCCTAAGATTATTGTTATGGAACTATTTGACTTCCTCTGCATTAAACTGAACAGCTCTCTGAGGGTTTTGAACTTTTTCCAAGGACTAGACCCAGGCTGGCTGACAAGTTCATGCTGCACTATTCAATCTGGTAAGAGGCCCCTAACTACAGCAGTGGAGTCATCTCCTGAATACATCCAAGTGTGGCTTGGACCATATTGTTCCTGGTTGGGCTTACAGGTGTTTCTAGCAGGCTAGAGTGGTCTGGAGTCATTTGTACCCTCCCTGGTTGGGTCACCACACACCCAGTGAGACTAAAATGTATCAACAACTGCACAGAACTGCACTGGCATGAATAATCCTGCCAGAACTGAGCTGGCCTCCCCCAGTGTCTCTGCATCTGTGGCACAATTAATCTGTCAAGTAAATAAAATGTCCGTGGATAACTGAGCACTGGCTGTGCACAGTAGAAAATGAGCATATATAGCACACTGTACCGTGGTAGTGTAAGGACAAGTAGTGATTAACAGGTAGGTCCTCCTGTCACTGTAATTTACAAATATACTTTGTTAACACTGAAGGCAATCATAACTGAAAGTGGTGGGCAGAAACTGTTTCCCTAAGCTTAAATTACAGTGCATAGTAGCTAATCAGATGTGTAACAGGGTAGGAAAATTCAAACTAAAGTTCTTTTCATTACAGATGTGGTTTAGTAACAGGTATAACAGCAGTGTCATCTGTTAAGAGACAAATTCATTTCTGCATTTCTCAGGAGGAGACCTGAGCCATAAGCCCTGCTTGTGGAAAAGCAGCTTTGTGCATTGGAAACTAGTCCTTTTCTTCCCCTCGATGTCAGTGAATGGGCTGATCAAACTGTGTTTCGAGGAAGATAGCAGAGAAAGACTTGTCAGAAATACAAAATCGCCAGCACTCACAGCTCAGACTGGACAAAATAGGATTTCCAGAGCAGAAGACTCATTTGCAAAGTGCTGAGCAGAGAGGAGCTAACCAAACAAGGCTTGTCCCAAGAGTGCCAGCAGGTGGCTTTGCAGCTAGTATTAAAAAAAAAAAAATTCTGATGACAAACACACGTAAGGGGCTATTTAGGTATGAAAAGAAACAGCACCTGCTGTGTTTCAAAGAATAATGAGCTAAGTAAGGCAGGGGGTAAATGGTGTTGTCTGTTATCTGGATGACATGCTAATAACTGGGAAGATTTTAGATGAACGTTTACAAAACCTAGAGAAGGCTTGAAAGAATTTCCAAAGATGTGATTCTAAAGCTAACAAAGATTACTGTGCTCATTTCTGTTGGATTTATCCTCCCCCCACATCCCCAAGCTAGGTAACATAGCATATGGACTGAAAATTAAGGCAGCAAATCTTCCAAAAATTAAAATCCAGTGTACATGGAATATAAATAGGACCTTTAAAGAGTTCTCCAGGGTTGAGCTGTATGGATGTGTGAGGAGCTAGATGTTGGATGCCATGGCAGAGTGGAAGGATGAGTCTGGTAGATTGTATACTGTGGAATGACTTGTGAAAGTTTATTTTTTTTAAATATGTTTTGTTAATCTTTTGTTTTCTTAAGAGTGAGAGATGCTTCAGCTGTTAGATGTCCACAGTATACCCCAGAATGTTCTGCTGCTTAGATAAGACTAGGGAATATTAATGGAAAATGTAACAATGTTAAATGGCTTGGTATCTGTTCTCACAAAGAAAAAAAAAAAAATTAAATGGCCTGTGGATGGAAGAAAATGATGTTTTTGAGGAAGCAAAAAAGAAACTGAAAAGTTCTTTTGTTATGAAAAAAACTTCATTCATTAAAATGCCATGTTATTCAAAATCATAGTGTGTAATAACCCTCTTCCATGAACTGAGCTGCAGCTTCAGATATCTATAAATCTGGGATTGAAAACATGTTAAGTTTCCTTTCATACTATTAGCAAAAAGTGGGAGAAATTACTAAAAAAATACCTCAGACTAAGGATTATTAAATGTTACACAGAAAAACCTTTTTCTCAGCTCACAACAAAAATTACAAAGAGTTGATAAAAATACTTCAAAAATGCACATTCCCTAGCTGGTGACTTTGACAAGCCTGGATCTCACTAAATCCTTTTAAAGATCGTCAGAAGGATATGCTAATCTAGAGTTTCTGTCTCAGCTGCCATTTGTTCAAGGAAAATGTTCATAGGGAAAGAAATGCTCCACTTCCTAAATGACCTCTTTATTACAGTTAAAAATACTACCCTATAAATAGGAAAAGCCCCTGTACCAGTTAAGAAAAATATTTTTACATATTCTAACTATCTTCATTATATAACAAAAGAGAAACTTTATTCTTTCTAATTCAGGAGATTGGATTAAACAGAAAAAAATGCTGGCAGAGGACTAAATGTAATAATACCAAAAGTAACTACAAAAGTTATGCAAAATAGGTTCAAATGGAAAATAAAAAATGGAAGAAAAAGTTAATTTAGAAAGAACACATTGAATAAAGGTATAGAAAAGGTAAGGAACAGATCTGACCACTCATCTGAAGATGGCCCAGTGTTAACAAACAGCATCATGTCACCTATGGCTGAAACTGATGATCTCTCAGTGCCTAGGATGTGACGTCTGCAGTAACAACCTTTGCTATTAACACCTGAAAAGTGTTTGATCAGGTGTTTTATTCTTATAATTTCAGAGAAATGTCTGTGATTTACTCTGGACAAATTTCAGATGTTTTGCTTTGAATGAGTTGGCAGAGTAATTTGGATAGACACACAAATAAGGACAGAGGAAAAATAGCTGGAGAATCCCACAAGGTAGCAGCTCAAGGGGTGGTGGCCACCTTGTTAGAGCCAAGGTTTGCCCTACCACCTCCTACTCAAAAGACTTATCCAGCCTGGGTGTTCTATGTTCTAAAAACAAAAATCAGTCAAGACCACTTGAAACGCGTTGGTGCACAGTCTAATTGTACGTTTCACAGCTTTGATTCCACTGTGACACAAAGCAGAGTAAGAGAGATAAAGAGTGGGTTTAGGAAATGCGTGTATTGAGAAAAGGCCAACTTTTATCAGTAAGAGCTTAGTTACGGGGCATAACCTGGAAGGAAATTGAAATGATCAACGTTTTCACTGACCAGGGAAAAAGAAGATAATAGCGGGGGGGGGGAGGCTAGCTGAATTTAAAAGAGAAAAAATATTTCCTCATTTCTTCTAGGTGAAATCATAATAAAAACCCTTCAATTATATTTGTCTTCCGTGACCATACAGATCTAATCACATACAATTTTCAGACTTTCATAAGACCAACTATATATATATATATAGTCCTTTTTTTGTATTGAAGTTTTTTTACAGAATTTACAAGGAAGGCTGTGCAGTGAACTTTTTTTTAAAAGTATTGTGATAGGATTCCTAGTTCCATGGATTTCCCTACTTCTTTTTTTTCAGAATGGGGAACTTTAAGTAGATATGTGATTGAGAAGTTTTATTTTCAGCCATGATTTGAGCTTCTGCAGTAGCATAGGTTATTTTGTTTCTCTAAGTTGTTTTCCACTTTCTTGGCAGTGTTTTGCAGATGAAAAATAATGTGCTGTTCAGTATCTGTATTTAGGAAGGAATGCTGGCACTTTTGATTTCACATCCCCACACAAGCAAAAACATAACAAAGCTAGAAAGAATGCACAACACCTCTTGCTGTGGCTCTGATGGTAGAATCACAAACCCATTTTACTCCAAATTTTAAAAAAGTTCTTTAAATTACCCTTGACACAGATCACATTCAAGGACCTAGAGGATAAAAGTCAGCTGTGGGGAGCTGCAGCCATGGAAAGCAACTAACCTCACCTTTCTTGCTGGACCATTTTATCTAGCATAAAAAGGAATAATTTGCAGCTGAGATTATGGAAGGTTCCAGAATCCTCCATTCACAATTTCATGCCTTCTAACCCTAAGGGTGGCCAAACTATCCCTTCTTTCTAAGTAAGAAATTGCACTCCCTACTTGCCAATAAAATGGACAGGCTGGAGCAGGTAAAAATACATTACACATCTTTGCATTCACCTCAGTGAACCTCAGCTGTTGCCTACAAGAACAATTTTCAGAAAGAAGTGCCTGTCTGTAATTCAACTGCAATTGTTCCTTTTCCCCTTAGAAATAGTTCCTGGTTCAAGCAGGCAGGCAAGCATATGCATTCATTTCACAGAGAAAAACATGCTCTCAGCAGTGCTCAGGTAGGTAGGTAACCAGGCATGAAACTGAAAACACTCAGGCACAGACAAAACAAGTGCAGGCAAATGCAGCCCCAAGTTACTGAAACAAAAAACAAAAACAACAAAAAAAAAAACCCAAAACCAAAACCAACAAAACAATCAACAACAACAAAAAAAAAAGATAAAAAGGTTGAGGGGCACAGATCAGATCTCAGATCACCTCCTGGTATATTTTTTCACATTCTTAAAATGTTTCCAGCTAAAGCAGGAAGATAATTGAGTCGTTCCAGCACCAACAACATTTCCCATCGCCAGAGGGAAGAGTCATAGCTCCACTGTATAACACTGTATAGCCTGTGACCCCTGTTCCTCAAATGTGTATGCACATGGTGGGCTGCAAGTCTTGCCAGCACAGACTAGAGTAGCACTGGGTATCGACCTGGATCTCTGCAGAATTGAGGTGCCTCACAAAGGCAGCTGAATGAACCTTTGTCATCTGAAGATTCATTAAAAAGGAACAATAGACCATTCTTCTTTTAATAGAGAGCAGGCAGGGGTTGCTGGGAGCACCTGAATGAAGAGGACTAGAATGGCCCAGAAGAAAGGAGCAGCAGAGAAAGGAACCAGTGCAGTGCCAGCCTGGGGTTTGCTCAGGCTTGACCAACAAGCAGTTTTATATCTCCTGAGCCTTAAAGATCCCTGAAATTGTAACAGCTTTTAGAGAGGAGAAGAAGTGGAGAGAAGCATTAATTTTGGCATCCTCCATGTCCCAAGGTAGCAGAGAAGCTGAATTATTTCAGAATCCCATTTTCCCTGAGCAACCTGAACTGTTGAAAGAAATTATGAAAGCACCTGTACAGACATTTTGAGCAGCCTTTCACATTTCTAAGGTTTGGAGTGGAAAAAAAAAAAAAAAAAAAAAAGACAAATGACTACTCATAAGCAGAAAAACACATTATCAGAAAAAAAAAAAAAAAAGAAAAGAAAGCAGGTCCACAAAATGAGCTTATTCATCAGCAAATTACACATTTGACTGGGTGTTGAGAGAGCCTAGTTCTCCTCAGAGTGACACTTTGGTGTCTGTGTTTCTCTTTTAAAGAATTATCTGCTTTCATGTCATTATTTCACTTTGTCAGTCAAAAGAAAATATTTATTTCTGGCATACATGCAAACACATACTGGGATTTGAAAATCTAGCTGAAATATCTCAAATTTGTACTAATGTATATTACCTTTCTTTTGCTTCTGTCTGGGTACTGAGTGATACTTATTTTTACAGGCTTTAGGTGTCCCTCTGGTTTTCTGAAACAGGAAGAACAATAACTATATCTCTTCTTCCAAGCCCAGAGATAAAACTGCTTGTTTCTCTATATTTGCTTGTGTTTGTACGCATTTATGTGATAAGCAGCAAATGCGTGTCTTATGCATGTGTAAATAAATTATTGAGGGAAAATAAGCTAAGCGTTATCTTTTGTTCTGAAAGCTTTTAGAGTAATGTGGATATTCTTATCTTGTGCAGAAGAGGCCATGATAATGTCCATTATCCTCTGCAAGTTTTGTTCCCTGAACACACCAGTCTGGTGTTGTTTCATTGTTTCAGAGGACCATAAATGTTATCAGAGGCAATGGTTAGCACAGGGCATGCAATTTCTCAGCAGGCGGGTTTTAAAATTTGGAAATTCAGTTAAACCTCCTGATGAGAATTAATGGGAAGCCAGAACAGAGAACTGAGAAACAAGGCAGCAGGTTTATGGTCCAGAGAAGGGAAAATCTATGCCCCATGAAGACCCGAGGCCAAACTGGGAAGTGTCAGCTCATAGTCAGGACTGTAGACCATTTCTGCTGGTTTATTTGTGATAGTCTGATCATTAGGTGAGAGTTTATAGTATCTCTTCTGTTTTGGTAAGAGTTAATTTGAAGCTGAGCAGGTAACAGCCTTTTTTTGTGATGAGTGGTTATCATCAGATAAGGTGTTGAAAATCTTTGCTGATGGACAGTTAAGGCAGGATTCAGAGCCAGTGAAGATGGCTCTGGCTGTTCTCCTGTCTTCCAAATCTACTTTTTGTGCAAATTGAAACAAAACAAAAATCTGTTTCAGTTCTTCTTTTTGACTTTCTCTTCTT
This sequence comes from Corythornis vintsioides, assembly GCA_025447755.1. Lineage (NCBI taxonomy): Eukaryota > Metazoa > Chordata > Aves > Coraciiformes > Alcedinidae > Corythornis > Corythornis vintsioides. The sequence goes on from JAOEGS010018824.1 coordinate 20,773, forward strand.
TCAAAATACAGAGACCGTCTGTAAGGCCACCACACATGTGGGAGTTAATCTCTGAGTTTTGTTCTCAGGGGCATGGAAGCAACAAAGAGACAAGCAATTCAGAAGTATTTGGCAAGCTATTATTTATCCAACTTTTTTAGGCATTTGGAATGAGCCTGAAAAGAATTTAGCCCACTCTTCTTTAGCAAATTTCTGGTCTATTTTTTGTTTGTCTGAACCCTCTCTCTGCACACTTAAGAATTTTACCAGTTCAGGATAAGACTGAACAGAGCACAGTAAGAAGCATGAACATACAGTTTATTTGCAGTTTCAGCTACTGTAATGCAGAACTGTGGCATCTCAGATGCAGAAATAACTCCTACATGAGGACTGGTGGAGACCAGAAGTCTATAGTTCCTCAAGAGGCAATGGGAAGCCTCAGTGCAGCAGAAAGATGTGGGTCTGGGTGGGACAATTCACCTGATGCTGATAAGCTCCATTATGAATACATTAGTTCCAGCTGAGCCAATTCAGGTGTTCAGCACCATGTTCCCCTATGTTGGGTTTATATGGCAAGATTCTGACAGCAAAGTGGGATGTGGGAGGGAGTGAAAGAGCTGTAGGGGTGGTTTTTGTGAGGAGGTATCTGAAGCTGCTCTCATCTTGGACAAAGCCAGTTTCATTCAGCTCCAAAATAGACCTGCTGTTGCCTAAAGGTGAGTCCCTCAGCAGTGGTGGTGGTTTCTCTGTGGTGATGATGATGTATTTTAAAAAGAGCAAAAAATGCTGCATAGTAGCTGTGAGGGAAATGGGGGGAGGGGGGGAAAAGAAGTGAGAGAAAGAGCCCTGCAGGCACTAGGGTCAGAGAAGGAGGGGGAGGGAAATACTTCAAGCACCAGAGCAGAAATTTCCCTGCAGGCTCTGGAGAAGGCTGTGATGAAGCAGTTTTTCCCCTGCAGTCCATGGATGACCATGCTGAAGCAGATAACTATCTGCAGTCCATGGAAGAAACCACACCACAGCAGATGGAGATGCTCTAAAGGAAAATGTAGCCTTTCTAGGCTCCACACAGGAGTAGCCTTCTAGCAGCAGCTGTGGCTTATGAAGGACCAAGAGTAGAACAGTCTGCTCATGAAGGACTGTACCCCTTTGGTGTGGACCCATGCTGGAGCAGTTTTTAAATAACTATAAGCCAAGGGAGGGGTGCCAGACTGGAGTAAGGAAGAGGGGGAATGAGCATCAAAGAATGAATGTTATAAATACACCACAGTCCTCAGCCCCCTGCATCATTTAGGGTAGGGAAGAATAATCAGGAGTCTCCCTGGACTCTCTTGACCCATGAGCATTTTAATTCTGTTTTCTCCTCTATTGAGAAGGGGGAGTGAGAAAGCACCTTGGTGGGCACCTGGCACCAGTCAAGTTTAACCCACCATATTCTGTATTCAAAGTGATCTTTAAACATGTTCCAAGCAAGCTAGGTTAGGTTTTACTGACCCAGTACTGTACAAACATATGTGTATTGCATCCTTATCCAAAGTGGCATTACAATCAAAATTTAGTTATGTTGAGGTGGCAGTGGGCCCAAGTAAGTCCAATTGCATCTTATGCAGCTTTTAGATGCAAACTTGGCTTACACAAATCCTAGCTAGTTAGTCTGGACAATTAAAATTTTTAAAAAAAGGGTAAGGATTAGTAAATTTTATTTAGCCTGATCAGTATTTCAGTAGTCTCTGACTGATAAGAATGCCTGCTCTTAATTTTGATGGAGGAGAGATAGATTGGTTATGACACTGAGCAAGACTGAAGATATTGATGCTATCTGGGTACATAACCCACCTTGAGTTGGTTAGGGTTAGAATTTCTAGCACAAAATCTCACTTTTTTTGGAGTCTTAAAGAGTTTTTAGTATTGCTTGTGCAATACCCGCCAGAGGGCATAACTAGTGCTCTATATTCACTCTAAAGACACTAAATATTTGCTGTAAATATAAGACAGTCTTTCCCTGTGGATTAGGTACCCCAAACCTCACAGCAACTCAAATCACAAGAGAGGTCAAGGAGGGTTGGGGGAAACAGAAGTGCTAAGGCCTATATTCAGACTCTGTCTCATGATACTTCAAACCAGAAGAGTGCTGAGAGTCCACCTGCTGTTAAGAGCTGCTGGCTCATTATGTAATCAGAATTGTAGAAAAAATGTTGCTGGAGGTTGTCTGGTCTGGCCTGCTTGAAACAGGGCTAACTTTGAAGCTAGGTCACACTGCTCATGCCTCTTCCAGTCAATTTCCAAATATATCCAAGAGCAGAAACTCAACAGTCTAGCCTTCTTGATGTCCCTCTGCCAGTTTACCAATGTATCCCTTGCAGTCCAAAATCAGACACAGTACATCAGATGCAACCTCACAATTGCTGAATATAGGCCCAAAATAACTGTACTTATCCTGATGGCTAAACTCCTGGTAACGGAGCTTTTCACATGGTTAGGAAGAACATACTGCTGCTCATTTCAGTTTGCCCACCAAGACTTCTCTGAAGTCACTTTACCAATAAACAACATAGCATGAAAGACATTGAGAATCTCAGCCTTTTCCATGACTATTTGATAGTCACATACCCATCAGCAGGTTCTTGTTTTCCTCAGTAGTGTTTCTTCTGCCAAAGTACTGATAGAGTAAAATAGAGGGAGTTTGGTACCATGGTCACTTTGTCTGTTACAGCGCCTCATTTGGGTGCTGTTAGGTGGGTTGTTTCCATTACTTTATCTGCCCGTGGGCAATATGAATGTGAGTTAAAGAAGCATGCCCCCACTTCACACAGAAGCCACTTGTAGAGGCTGTAATAGCACTCTGTCCCCTCCATTATTGCATTCTTTTGCTCCAGTTTAGTATTTTATATGACTTTTGGTAAAAATGCCTCCTGGATTTGCTAGAATGAAGATGCATTAGCAATGTGTCTGTACCTAAGGGAGACACAAGACAATGTAACTTTCAGCCTCATCTTCTGCAGAGTTCTGGTATGCAGACCCTGCAGGCCCCTGTATTGTGCTGTTCCTTACATCAACATGGGCAGCACATCTGTATTCTTACTGCATGCAGCTATATGCCACTGAAGAGCTCCAGGAGCTTCATTTGGTGTCTTTCAGCTCACATCATAGTTTTCCATTTCTCAGGGGTTGGCTGTGGGTCCTTTTTGTAAAATGAGTAGCCATTTCAGAGACTAGCATCTGAGATCATGAAAGAAATCTCATTGCATAATATTTTCAGCCTAGAATAATTGTTTGAAATACTTAACAAGTGGCATTGCTTCTCACTAAAATATTGTTTGCTGGAGGAAATCATTTGAGCTGAGTACTGATGAGCATTCAGGCTACTCTTGTCACTGAAGTGGTGTTTTATCTTTTTACTGTCTTTTAAATATAATTTAAACAAGTAGAGGAATAAGAAAGTACTTCTGTGTCTGGCCAACACATTACTGACATGTTTAATTTTCTCTTGACTTTGTTAACGTCTGTTTATAGAAACATTATTATTTTCTCTGCCTCCGTAAACAGTCCAGGCTTGGATTTACCTGATTTGTGGGGGTTGTGGTTGTTTATTCAGGCTAGGTTAGAGAAATATTAAATGCCCAGTAATGTACCCATAGTAAGGAATTTTCATTCTGGTGGCGTGTTAAATACTTTAGAACTGTTTCTCTATAATATTTAGCCCATACTAATATAAAAATTGAGTATGGTCTGATTTACAGATAATCCTTTAGAGTAGTGTCATAAAAATGTATGAGCATATAAAATGAAAAGGAAAGGGAGAAAAGTATGTGTATCTTAACAGACCATGTACACAAAATATAGAAGTATATATTCTGTTGCTTAAGGCAGAGTAATAATAAAAATTGCAATAAAAAACAAGTAGATTATCTGTAGACCAGAAATGACCTGTCAAGCTCCACTGTAACCAAAAAACAAGTCAGAAGTGTAATTTCTATCACCAGACATTGCAATCTCCAACCACAAGTATCAGATGTTTTAATAAGAAGTAAATATTATTATTTATTAACCTCCCTAAAATTCTGGCTGAAGGTCATTAATATAAATGTACTTACACATGTTTAAATGCACATACACTGGCAGGTAACAGCCAAATAAGGAGAAAAAAATAACAACTGAATCTATGAATCTATGAAATAAGGAGAAAAAAATAACAACTGAATTATTCTGTTCATATCAGGGAAAAAGAAAGGTTTAATTTCCCTGAATATTTACTGATCTATTAAGAAGATGGGGTTTTTTTATATTGAAAACTGTAAAGGGAGTCTAAGGAACTTTCAAAGAGAACCATCATTGGTCTTTGAGCCTCTTGAACATTGCTTCTGAGAACATGGGCTGAGATTCATCTCTTCTGCTTTTTAGCTCTTCATAGTTAAAGTACTTGAGTTTATCTAGGCTTTCAGATGATGAAGAGAAAGAAGTTATCCTGAAGTCTTTGGAAATAGCTCAAGTATGCATTGAGAATTAAGAGCTTTCTGGTTCAAATTCCTCAGACAGCTTTGAAAGGAAGGTGAGGTGAATCCAGGTGAAGGTCTATACAGTCATACTTTGTGTTCCATTGTTCTTACTACAGAAAGGAGCATTCCCATTACTTAACAATATTCTCAAAAATTGTATTAGCCACAGTATGTGCTTTAACAGGTTTTTCTCCATTTCACCTTATTCTCCAGTCTCTATACACTCTAGCTAAGGCTTTTGAAGCACAGGCACTGTCTATGCTGTCTCTAAGTGCGGATTATTAACGTTGCAGCAGTAGTAAATCCTCATCACCAACAATAAGGAGTTTATATGCTATCTTATTTGAAAGGTTCCAGGTGTCAGAGGTTGATTTTCAGACTTAAATTCACTACTCCTTTTTCTGCAGTACTGTCCCATTGATTGCAGTGGGGATTCATTGGTGTAAATCAAGTGTGTATTTAGACTATAATGTTCATGTACTACTGTGTCACAGCACAACTTTTTGCTTCGCTACCTAGAAAGTCGTCTTTATTAAAGAGCCCTATTTTAGGTTCTCTGTCATATTGATTTCAAAACTCTACTTAATGAACAATATGTTTTTATATTACAAGTCAAAGAAGACTGTACTGGCAGAGCTTAAAGAACACTCATTACATAGACTTGTAATTGCTGGTCATTATGGAATTATCCTCCTAGTAAATTTCAATTCAGAAGTAGCTTCTTATAGTGCTTACAAACATTTGTCGCATTTAAATCCTGAAAATTCATGTGCAGATTATTTTTTAAGAAAACAAGATTGTTATCAGTACTTTTAGCCCTAATCCACCTCTGCCGATTTGAAAGAGTATTATGGGTCTAATCCTACTCTTGCTAATTCAATGAGTAAGATCAGGCAGTACATGTAAGGGTATATACATTGCCTTTACATTGGATTCAGCCAGGAAAATACCCCTCACTTTCTTCTTAAGCTGCTCTTGTCATTTTCAAATGGTACAGATAGGATCTGGCATGAGCTTTAAGTGCATTCATAGAAGGACAAAAAAGATTGTGTAAAGCTTCCATGACTGCTACATTGAGATCTCGAGAGACTAGGATGCCAAAACCAGCATCCATGACTGTGTAGCAGCAGGATTTTTACTCCAACAAGGCAAAATTACTTTCCTGTAAGAGAGAAATAATTTCATGAAATCTCGACTGCTAAGTGTGGTTTTGGTTTTTTATTTTTATTTTATGGTGCCACTTGGCCTTTGGCAAGAGTTACCCTGTAGTCCTAAGTGCATTTCTTGCATAACAGCTCAGCTGAGTAAAAAGGGCTAGATATAATGCAGTGCATGTCCTCCCCAAATTCATCCCATTTATAGGAGCAGAACAAAATAAGTATCAATGTAATTACATCTGACATGTCCAAAAGATTTTTGGAAGAACAACAGCTTTTATTATACTAGTTGTTTTACGTCACATTTTGATTTATTTTTCAAATAACACATTATGTAGGTTTATAAACTACTTAAGGTGGAGGCTTTTTTTAAGGATTAAGTAAATCTGCTCAATCCCTTAGCTACAAGCTAAAATGCATCAATTACTTGGACTGTCAGGAAGTTTTGATTGTCTTTAGTGTTTCTCCAGCACTGTTTAGGGCTTACTGTTCTTACTGCAGGAAACACTTGTACTAACAGGAGTTTGGCACCATTGTTTCATTCCTACCCTTTGATGAACTCTGTATTTCAGGAACTAATACTGACAGGTTTTGTTTGATCACTCATTTTTAATAGTTGTATAAGTGTTAGGTCAGAAGGACAGAATGGATATAGACAAGCTGAGTCACTGTCTTCCAGTCACCAGCAATGACACCTTAAAATGTGGTCTATACTGCGGGTTACAGAGCATCCTCTCCTCAATAGCAGAAGCAGTGCCCCTATCCCTGTAATATGCCAACAACACTGAGTAGCAAACAAACTGGAGGTAAAGCCACCAGTTTGCGTGTCTCATCTGCCCACCCTCTGAGCTGATGGGATGAAATCTAGTCCTGATCTGGGGCCTATGCCAGCACAGCATTGAAATAAAGCTGATAAATCCTTTGAAAAGGTGACCCATGTATCCACTTGGATCCCTCACCTAACCTTCACAGAACTGAATCACTGAGTGGGAGGACCACACATATGCCTGTCCCCATATTTTGTCTGTAATAATTCCTTAGGAACCATGTCCATGGGCACCTTTTTCTTCTCTTATGCTGTTTGCTCTTCACTCTGTGAAATTATTTCATGTTACACATATGATGACACACAGATTGATATGAAGGCAGGATCCCAAAGCCTGTAGGCCATGATCCTACAAACTGAAATTTGAGGTTGAATGACTGGACAGTAGGGATTATGACTGAGAGGATCAGAGATTACCAGAGAGATGGAACATTTTTTAGCCTCAGGAGAGGAGGGGAAAAGCAAAGTGGAGTAATGTACAATCGGAAGAAAGAATTACTGTTCAACTGTGTTCTGATCATTGGCACAGAGTAAAATTGCTGCTTTATTCCTTAAGAAGCTTCCATTAATGCTGTATTTTATTTTCTTTCTTGTGAGAGTTGATCTCCTGTGGATTTTTACTCCATTCTTTCCCAGCCCTTCGGAAAAACAGTCCAGTGATATACCTGCATGCCTAGTTATTAAAGACATAATGTGGGTAATAGAATGTAAAGATCTAGCTCCTAAGACAAATGCATTTAGTGTCTAATGCTGATGAACACATTAAAAAAAAAAAAGGAAGGACTGGAAAGAGGGCTTGTAATAGCGCAGTTTTGAGTAAAAAGAAAGGAAAAGGGTCCTAATATTTACAATCAAAATTTGCCCTACTCTGAAAGCCATTAATAATGGTTTAGTGGCTTTTTAGCTGTCTAACACCCAGAACTGATTTATGCTCTCCAGCACAAGTAACTCTGAGATCTTATAGTCGTGTTCCCAGTATGGTGAAGGATCACCTAAAATGCACAGGAGGAAAAGCCAGCAAATATGACAGGAGCTACAGTAATAAGACCATGCGATTATTCAGTCTCAGATGCTTGAACTATTTTTCTCCTTCTATGAAAATTATTATTAGTTCATTTTTTTGTAGTGCTAGAAGGAATCCTAAGTATGGAAATGAAAAAGAAAAGAATTTTTTTTTCCACTGCTGCACATTTTGGCTGTGGCAGTGGAGCAGATCCATGCCCTGCCTACCTCCTCCCCTTCTTCCCAGCTGGCTCTAAGAAATCTCTTCCCATAAGAAGGCTGCTGCAGCTGTGGGGGAAAGCAGGGTACTGAAAAGAGGGACACAATATTTAGAACACCTAGTGTGGTACCAGGTGTAGTTAAGCAGTATGTAAGGTACCAGTGCTCTCACATAAATGTGAGAACAGAGCATATTCTGAAAAGGGGAGAAAATAGTGAGGCCTCTTGCAGAAGATTACTTAAGATAATTTCCATAATTCTTATTAATTTATGTGCCTTATCAGCATTTGTGAGGACTCTCCTCTGCAATCAGATATAGGCTGAGCAAACATCAGAAACTTAGAGCTGAAAGTGGGTAGTCTTAGAAGAAGCCCTACTAGAGTAAGTGCAACTATTGTTGCAAGTAGAGCAGCCAGAATCCCATCCTCAGCAGAAGTTAGGCTTCACTTGAAAATACTAGTTTTGAAAAAAGTTACTCTTGAAAAAAAGAAAATACCTAATTTTCAGACTGCAATGACCCAATGTGTTAAATCTCTGGTCTTAAATTCAGTTTAAGAGTCTTTTTGCAATCATGAGACACCAACTCCCACCTCCTGTGGGAGGTCAGAAGTAACTTCTGGAGATAAGTATGTGCAACATGGCACAACATCCACAGCACTGATGTGCAGCCATACCTATCGTGCCTCTGCACCTTGTACCATGCAACAGCTGAAGCCCAGCAGGTAATTTCTTCACCCGTTCTCTAGACACACAACTTCTGTAAAGATCTGAGAATCGGTGGAGACTTGGAGGCAATTGTCAGGCAGTCTCTATCCAGTTCACTGAGAAGTTCTCTGAAGTATATAATCGTTTTTCACCAAGATTTCAGCATTGACTCTTTTCTCCCAGGATGCCTGCTTCATACTCAAAGCTGTGCAGTTATAATGTGGGCACAAACAAGAAAGTACCTATAATAAGAAAGTCTAGGAGAAAAAGAAGGAAATCAGTGTCGAACACACTGAAACAACAAACCTGACAGCAGAAAAGGACAGAAGACTTGCTGTATAAAGGTCTCTAAAAAGAGATTTATACTCAGTGAGAAGCAAAACTAATTGAAAATGCATAAAAAGGAGAGGGTTTGGCAGTCCTCATTAAATTGTGCCTGTTGTTGTAGAGATAAAAGAAACACAGTTTGAACCAAAAGACTGAGTAGAAATGTAAGAATCCAAAGAAAAAAATCTTAATGTCACAGGCAAAATTAAGCATGAGAGTCATCATGTATCCTGATCGATTTTGACAAACAGAAAGATAAATACATCAGATACAGTTATACTTGAAGTGGAGACAGGTAGAGATTATTAGATTATTCTTTGATGCTGTTGTGGACCTTGAGGTCAAACTAGAGAGAGTGGTTCAGGAAATAATCTTTCAGCTACGGTCAGAGTGCTGGTCAGGAGAAGCTTTCTTTGCTTAGCTATTTTTTACACCAAGGGGTCCAAAACCACAGCCTGCAAGGCCAAGATAAATGATTTTCAGTATATTGTTTTTATAATGTTTTCACTTAACAGTGTGATTCTAAAGGTTCACAGTAGTTCCAAGAATGATGGTGTGTGGTACAAAATGTTCAGGAATCATTGTTTTGGGGAATTTGCTACTCAGTGGCTAAGCAGAAGGAGCAGAGAAATAATTACTGAGAAAAGCATCTTTTACAGTGCTTCCATGCCCATGTCCAACATACCACAGCATTTCTCTGATCTTGACACACAACCTTTGGAAGGGAAAAGAATTACAGCAGAGGCATAATATTAATGATTCAGAAAGTCTTGTGTCACAACCCTGAGCACTGCAGTATCTAATTATTAGGCATAACGATTTGCACACAGGCTGTGCCAAATAATGATGGGAGAATTAGACACCTAAAAATGGAGTCTGCCCTCTGGGGAAGGTCAGCGTAAGCCAGTTGGTGGAAAAAAGCTAAAGTAATGTTGTGAGACTGAATTCCTATTGCTTTATAGAATCCAGATCCATGCTACAAGGAGGGTTACATCCTCTAGGTGTACATACTGAGCCATCATCTTAAGGGAAACACATTTGTTTTTCAAAATCTGAAGAAGGGAGAGGACTGAAAAAAGGCTTTTCTTCCAAAAGGCAGGGAAGTAGTTGCAGATGTTCCCTCTGAATCCCAGCCTCAGTGTTTAGGGTAGCTGAAGCAGCTATTAGAGAGCTGGGATCAGAAAGGTTTTCTACATGAAGGATTTGACCATCCATGAAAGCTTCAATTTGCAGAAGTTTTACTCATTGTTAGTGGGTAAAGGATTTTCTCTATGTGCAATTCAGAAGTTAAAATTAATTAGTTTTAAAAGAAATACAAGACTCCTTGTAGCTGTGGTTTGATTGTTCACTTAAAACAGTAGCAAATTTCAGGCTTGGCTTGCTGAGTAGTTAAACATTTTATGAAACACAGGCTGCACAGGGAGTGGTTGAGAAAATCCCTTTTCATCATTCCTTATAGCATGATTTCCTGGGTACTACATGTGGTGGATCTATATTTACACCTCCCTGGGCAGAGAATTCTCATGCAACCTTCCAAAATCCTTGCTTTAACTACTGGGCATCTGGCAAACTTTCCACAAAGCTCCAGATTTTTTAATGAACACTGAAACTTTACAGTTTGCATTTTAAATTGTGGTGTAAGGGATGTGCAGTAGTTCAGAAGCTGCAGTTCTGAGAGATCCATGAGAAAATTAAAGGGCTATCAGTGATCTCTAAAAAGTTAGATCTTGAAAGGGCTCTGACACAAAGGTTTTAAATATTACATGCAACAGAGAGGAAGGAGGGGTTGTTTTTAATGGAGAAAACACATGGGAATTTAATTTCTTTACTATCTGTGAAAAGAATGGTGGTGGACAGTGCTATGAAGCTTTATGCGTGAATGACTGAGAAGATTGGTAGTGAGATACAGAACCTCTCAGTTATGGGACATGAATCCAAATAAGAATGGGGTTAGTACTGACAGAAAGTCATTACCATGTCATTCCAGTGTGCTAATGGTTAGAGATTCATTGGTGGCTTGAGTCCAATTACTAGCACAAAAAAGGTCATGCTACAAAATGCACTATCAAAACTGGCAGAGGTAGGCAAACTCATTTCTACTTGTTCTAAACTGCTCCTACCTTTCCATACCCAAAGTTTTCCATTCAAAGTCATGTCAAAACTCAAAGCCAGCGTGATTAGTCACGTGAAGTCCGCACTACACAATCTGATTAAGAGAGGACTCTGCTCTTCTAACCATTGTTTTGATTCTTCTCACAGGTAATAAGTGCAAATTTCCCTATTTAAACAATATATAAACTCCATAATGCCAAGCTTTTACAGGCTGCAGTGGCAGCGACTGGCAGCTGGAAGGGTAAGGGTTAAACTGTCCATGGGCAGAGCAGCTCACACAGGCTTCTGGTTTCTTTGCAAGAAAGGGGATATAACTGTGCTCAGCTAAAGCTAATTACTCTGCCAGGAAACTTTAAGAGGATTGAATGCTATAGCATGCTCTCCTTCTTTTGAGGTTTGGGGTGATTTAGCACTGATGGAAAGCTGAGTTGTGAGGAGCTTGCAGTGAACTCAGAAGAAGCTTTTGTTTTGATAGATTTGAAGTATGTGAATTCTTTCATTTTTCCTGGACTTATCCAACCAAGCTCGGAAATCCTTAAAAATTGGAAAAGAGAAGAAAAAAAAAAATAATAAAAAATTAGACTACAGGAAAAAATAGTAAATAGTCACTAGTAACTTCCATTTATATGCTTTCTCAAATATATGCTAAATAAAAAGGCATGAAAAATGTCAGGAAAGAGGAAAGAACTGATTCTCAGAGGCAAAATAACAGCACATGTTCTCAGAAAAATTACTTTCTTGGCTACTAGCTAGAAAGGGACACTATGATCCTGGCCTTTAATAAATCTTCCAGTGAACAAAAGTTGTAAAAAAAAATTCTTATTACCTTAAAGGGAAAGTTCTTAGTCTTATCTAAGTGTGTGTGTATATATATATAAAAAATATATGTATACATGTGGGCAGTATAAAATATACGAGTGTAGTTTTTAATCTTGGTTTACCAGATTTAGAGTTAGCAGTAGAGAGAAATTAACTCAAGTATTCAATATTTGGCAGAGATCCCTGGAGAATTAGGCTAGTAGCAGTGTCAAGCTAGGCAAGTAGCTTGTGTCACTGACACAAGCTATTTTGTGTTTTTCAGCTTTGCCTGAAGGAATGTAAAAATAATACTGGTCTATTGCTAGTTATATTGGCAAGCAAAAAATTAGCTTGTCCTAATTGGCCAGGACTGAATATGACAAGATAGCACATTTTCAAATGAAGAGAGAATATTTGAAGCAAAATAAGTAATAAATAGGTGGGAGGATGGGGAGTTCTGATTATTTTTCAAGAGAAGGAAATAATTTCATTTATTACTTCAAGAACACTTTTGAAATGTTGTTACTATCAGTATGTCACTGTCAGTATGTCAATATATGAAACCCCAGCATTACCTAATGGGACTAAACCTGCATAAAAACTTGTTTTTAAGTTTGCAGTTGTGCCAAAGGGCAAAGACAAACCTGTACTGCAGACTGGTGACTTTGTTCAGTACTTTGCTGAAAAAAAAGCAGAACAAGGAGTTCTGAATTTGCTGGGAATCATCCCTAGATCTTGATCTGCCCATTAGAGTGCTGAACAGCACTGAAGCCAGCACCGAGTAAAACCTCTGTCAGTCAGAGTTTTACTTGAATGTGGGAGCAGCTGGATTTGATTCCCAAGTGAAATCAGCTCACTGCTCTCAGTACTGTGCCCAGTAACTGTCACAAAAAAGGCATGGCTGTCCTTGCAAACTTCCACAGTGCTTTTCTAGTGTTAATGTGATTTATACTTGGAGCAGTTTGACCGGATGGCTAATATATACTCAAGAGAAATTTAAGAATGGATTGGCAGATCCATTGCTTAGTTTTCACTTTGCTGCTATTTAGCACAAGTATTTCAACTAAAAGAAAATCTGTAGGAGAAATTAATTACATAAAATTTTCAGCGATATTTCTGGGATGAACACTAGATCCAGAATGTACCTAATCATACCATTAACAGGAAAATTCTCACTTCCACTGAAGCAAGGTGACACATCAAAACATACCCCTGGGCTTCAGAAAGGTGCATTTGACTGCACCAAAATCTGTGCTTCACAGCTCAATCCTAACTTTAGTCATGATGCTGAAAAGTTTTCCTAAATAGTGTGTTCCTAGAAGAATGCAGAATAATGTGGGTTTGCTGTCTTCCACATGCTCCTGAGGTGTCTGAGGGAACAGAATGCATCCACAAACCAAGGCCAGGTGGGGGTGGTGGGTGACATTTAGCATCTGCCCTTGGAACTGTTTGCCAGGAAGGATGTGTCAAACCCTAGCCCATCCTGTTGGGAATCAACAGAGCCTGCAGCTGGACTCTCTTTACGGCCAACCTTGGCATAGTCAATAAATCTCGCATTGCTCTCATTTACCACCTGTACTACGGGTTCTTTATTCTGTCTCTACTGAATATGGCCATATTATGGCCAGACTCTCACTTGTAGGCATTGCCCATCTTTCACCCCTAACATTTAATATGAACAGTGTCTAGAGATGGTGGTAATTTGAAGATGTAGCTTTTTATATCCTGATGTTCATGCTGTTTTCATTTAATTTATCAACTAGGAACTGCTGAGAAATCTTCATACTCTTCTGTATTTGTAGCAATATATTTAAAATGCTGAGCTTTTGGGATTGGTATGCATTCATCTTGTTTTTTTCATTTCTCCATAATATATAAAACACAGTCTCTTAACTTTGCATTATTATTTGTAATGCTTTTTAGTCAATTTCTCACAAGATAGGATATTCTGAAAGAAAAAGGAAAAAAAAAAAACCAACCTAAAAATTCATATTCACAGGACAAAGAAGGATACTTTTTTTTTTAATCTATACAAAATTTGAATCTAATAATTTAATCTGTACAAATCTAGTAGATCATTTTCTTTCTCTGGATAGCACAGGTGCTGGGCAAGCTATGTCATTCCAATGTTTATTTTGTGAGGATTATGTCATGACATTCATCAAGACCCTAATGCTGTGCCAGAAGCCTAACAGCTGCTTTTCATCTGTCAGTGATAGAGAGCTGGCATGTAAGGTAAATTTTACCAGTAAAGATTTGGAGAGAGAAATAACAAGGGAGAGAAAACACAGATTGACATAGTGAATAATAAAGGCTCACAGTCCAAGCTGACACCAGAAAAAGATGCTATTCTAAATTTTTCCGTACATCATCTTTGAAAACTATGTGCAGTTCTGGTCTTGTTTTCTTATAAATCATATAAAGGTATTGGAGAAGATTCAGAAAAGAACAAAAGATGTAATCAAATAGAGGGTGTATTTTCTGTATGAACAGAGTAGGACTTGTCAGGCTAGAAAAGAGTTAAGGTAAATAGGTATGAAAACACAAGTAGCAGGAGGACAGCAGCTAGAGATCACACACCAGCTGCTTTTTTGAACCAAAGGAACTGGCTGGAGGGATCTTACAAAGCAAGGAATCACAGCCAGAACAGTCAAAAGGACACTGACCAAGGAACTGCCAAACAGTGCTGTGAATGCCAAAAATGTGCAAAATAAAGCCCATGGAAGTACAATCCACTAAGGACCACTAACTACAAAGAAATAACAGTTCTGGTACTTCTCAAGTTATTTGTAAGTGGTTGGAGGATGGAAGAGAATTCAAGGATAATATAATGTGTGTTTAGGCAATTATTTTCTCCCTATATGTTTGCTTCAGGTTAAATTTTGGAGACTGAATCCTAGGTTTGGTGTATCTTTGGTCTGACATATTACTGGTGTTCTGTTGTCCATTTCTTGTGCTTGTGTGCAGGTGCAAGCACTGGCAAAAGAATATTGAAAAATTAGATCCTGACTAAATAAGTAATACAAGTCATTGATTTTTAGGAGCAAAACCTTGGAACATTTTCTCTTAGGGAAGTAAATCAGAAATAGAGGAGAAAAGATAAAAATGTCTTTACACATAAAATGAAAAAAAATGAATGTCTACATGAGGCCCCAGAAAATGAAAAGTATCTGAGTGACAAAGTATATTATTCCTGTAATAATTTGTACCATCTTATGAATTATTATCCAGCCAAGGTTTTATTCTCTGCTTATCACCATGGTATCTTAAAGACCTGAAATTCTGAAGTAGTACAACAAAGTAATAAGTGAATTCTATGTTAATTTGATATGGTATTCTTAGGACTAAAATGATTTTAGGAAATGAAGACATTTTACTTTTCTCTGTCTCATTCTTCCAAATCTAGCCCTGGTTCATCTTTCATTTTCATACAGTTTTTTTTTAAAAAAAAAGTAGAATTAGCTTCTAAACAGCAACTTAGATGCTTTTCGAATTGTAACTGTGCAGGTTGAATCCTTAAGGCAAATTAGTTAAAATGCTTATTTAGAAATTCCACTTAAACTTATTACCAGTAGCAATTTTAATTATCTGCTGTTGGATATAATGTTGAAATAAATGACTAATTAGTGTCAACTTGCCAGCATTTAGTCACCAAGCTGCTTGGAAGCTCTAGGGAACAGCTTTATAACAATTTACATCACCCTCCTTAGAGCAGGACACCATTTTGTAATTGTCAGATATAATTTGACATTTCTGTAATATTTCTTTTTACATAGCACTTCTGTTTCTCAAAAATCATAGTTTCTGTTCTTCACTGGTGGTGTTTTTTTTTTTTTTAAAAAAACTGGTCTCGAAGTTCAAGTAGTTAAATGACTTTTGCTCCCTTAGACTGTAGTCCTAGAGCTAACGACCCTGCAAAGGAAGTTCACTGAGACCAGTTTATTCACATGTCCATGACAGCACAAAGGCAGAGCTTAACCAGACACTCCTTCTTTCTGGAGTCTGGCAGTCCAGCTGATGAATTTTATTGCTGATGTACAGTTCTCTGTCCGTTGTACTAAGCATAAAATCCCACCAAATACATGGCAGATCTCTCACTGGGTAAGCATCTCTATCACAGAGGCCAGGTGTGGATACCTCAGTTTTAAGGTACTGTAAAACGGGTTGTGACACTACATTGTTTAAAAACAAAAAGCCAAAAAGCAGTTTGCAAGCACAAGCCAATGCCTCATACAATGTGCAGACCCTCAGCAGCGATTTTTACAGTCTCAGTGCCACCTTTCAGCAGAAGAGGTATTAGGAGCTAGAGTCTGCACTTGCTGCAGAAGTCTGCTCCCATCTGAAAGGTTTTGCAAAGCTCCATTTGCCCTTGAACTCTAAAAAAGGCCCATTTTCACCTATGAAGTGTGGCTGATGGCCAGTGCATTGTGAGAACCACCATGATGTAGGTAACACTAGGACTGGCAGCTTGCAAATTTTGCATCAGAACAGTTTTTCTGTTATGTTGAATTTTTTATTCATAAAACACATCTGATCCATTCAAAAATACACTCTTTTTACAAAAAAAATAAACATGATTCTTTGTGCCATTAAGATCTGGGAAAAAAAAAAAAAAAACAAAACAAATAAAACACCACCTTAGTAGTATGCCTGTGTAACTGTAATGCAGCTGTTAGGAGTCAGCTGAGCTGTAGCTTTGGCAGTTTAAATTGCCCCCATACAACATGAACCAGACATCATGAGTTTGAGACGCTTTGCAGCAGCTCAGAAACACTGAGGATGAGATGACAGGGAGAGATGATGTAAAAAAAAATATTTTTTTTTTACCTTTTTGGATTTAATATTTTATGGTAAATGAAAACAGAAAGAATTTGGTTATCTATATGTCTGCCTTGACTGGCAGAAGGCAGGAATGTTTCCTTGGTTAAGTCTTTTAACTCCTTCCAAGCAAAACTTCTTTATTTTGACTATTAAGTACTAAAGACCACCTTTACAAATCTGTTTAAGCTTCTTGGCTGAAAACCCTGGTGAACAAAAAAAAAAAAAACCAACAAAACAACCAAAAGAAAACAAACCAAACCAAAATCCCTGAATTTTATTAGAAATCTTCTATTTCAGAAACTGCTAAATCAGCTAGGTGCAGGGGCAATAGTTTGATTCTCTTGCACTGCAAGCTGGAATGCCCAGGGAACACTGCCACTCTGGAGAAGCAGATGTGTTTTCCATCATTCATGAACAATCATTCTGGCCAATGCTTAGAGGAACATTTGTGGACCCCAGAGGGGACCACGTCCATCACTACTGAGCAGAATAGAGGGCTATTGCAATAGAAGGCCCTTCACAGCAGTAAAAGCAGATGGAAAGATTATTTGCAATTCCATACAGAATCTCCCTAGGCTGGAATAAAATTTGGAATAATCTATCTAATGTTCTACATCTCACACTAACAGCAATATTTTGTATTATTAGAAAGTACTTCTCCAAAATCATTAGGCTATTTTAAGACCTAGGTAAGGCTGCAGATTCATCATGATTACTGCTGGTGTCAGAGAGGCTGGGAATTGCTTTTCTTGCCTTCTCCCCTCTGCCAGCACCTAAGTGCATGCCCGATTGGGTGGCTGGCTGCCTAAACGCAGCTGAATAATCTTCTCTGAGACTCTCACCAGAGCAGCTTCTGGGGCTCTGCCTGCAGATCCTGGAGAGCAGGAAACAGCCATTAGCCCGAGGCAGGAGGGCAGCTGCAGGATCATCAGCCCATCCCAGGTGGGTAAAGCACCCATCCTGCCCAGAGCAAGTGAGCAGCTGGAGGATGGGAGGATAGACCTTGTCCTAGAAAGACTGTAGGTAATCAACTCCAGTGCAAAAAACTTGACCTTTGCCTGGACGGCATGCTAAATCCACTTGAAAATGTAATTTGTCTCTCACACATGAGAAAAACTGTGCCATGCTCTGGCTTCTACTAAGATTGCTTAGTTTTTTTCCATGGATTTCATACTATTTTCATTGTGCTTTAGTCATAAATTCCTTTGCTTTTAAAATAAATAGTACCAAGTTAATTGTAACTAGTTTGTTGTTTGGTTTGGTTTTTTTTTTTTACAACTCTGTTTTTTGATGTTTTACATGTTTGAAAACAAACATGTTACTAGATTTCCTTTTTGACAAATAAGATGGGGGCAGACAACAGACCTCAATCAATGTATTTATTTTTATTTTTTTTTAAGAATGTAAATTAATTCGAAGGAGGTGGCAGAGGGCACTTGTATTTGTAACATGCATTTTTAAATGTTATCGGTTTTGCATTTATTTTTAATGGCGTTTATGCCCTCTAGTGCCGGAAAACATTATTGCAGTTAGCGTTCTTGTAATATTGGCTTTTTTTTTTTCTTAACTGTATCTCTCAGTATCAGCCTAAATTATCTGATCTCTGTAGACATGCACATCATGACTTTAGTCTTACTACAGATGTTCTATAACTTCACGGTTTTGTCATAGAGCTCACTTTTGGAGCTGTTTCTACCCCAGGTAAGATATTCTAAATATGAATTTCTGATTTGTAGAACATTCACAAAAAAAATTGCTAAGACACAATTGCCATGATTACTTACTTAACCTCTAAAATTCATTTATTTTTTGGCTTGAAACAAAAATAATTCCTGTATTCAAACAAACCAAAGCAACATTGTCCCTTTAGTTTAAGATTTTTAAAGAAAGGACCTTCTCTGATGACATAAAAGAAAAATAGTCTAAAAGTATGATTCATTTCAATTATAACTCAGACCTTTGAATTATGAAATATTCCATCTTAGATCCATCAAAAAAAAGTCTTTGTTAGATTCACGAATAAGATAAATAGTCAATGATGCCACAAATACAGCCTCTGTTGTCTGAGATTTCTTGAATTATGGGTGTTCAACATCAGATATATTCCACTTGTCAGTTAGAAAAGCAGTCACTTTGTCAGGTGGATGTCCACAGGTAAACTCTGACGTGGCAATGCTTAGATTACAGATTGTGTATTTGTAAACCCAAATAACTTTGTGCTTCCCAACCTCCAACAGCTCAGCCTTTTGTGCACATTTCAAGCTGCATTTTGTGCCCCGTCTTTTGCATCTGTCGTGCAAAGAGTTAAATTGCACCCATGTTACTCTGAAAGATCCAGGGTGTGCAAAATGAAAGAATCCCCTGGCTTGCTGTCTTGCCTTGCCACAAGGAGTCAAATATTCAAAAAACAGTTGGTAACCTGTTGAATACAAACAACTGAAACACATACACTTTTACATCCATCAATCCTTGTACAATGGCAGTAAAGAGATATCCATGGACTGCAAGCAGTAGCACATATCTGACCTGTCTGGACTATGTCTAGTGAAACCTAGGCATTTGTTTGATGATGTAGTTTCTGACTTGTGATGTGATACAATATGATTGACACAACTAGTTTGTCATAGCCTTTTCCCTTCCCTTTTTGGCTAATAAAGAATGCACCTGATTGATAACAGGGATCAGTATGACATCTCTTTTTCTTCACTCATACAGAACATACAATATTGGGATGACACTTTTGACATTAGAAAATTAGATTGTCAGTACAAATCATAAATGCCCAAAGACTGACTTGAGCTGTGGCCACAATAATAGACATATGTGGAACAGACTATATAGAAAGCTATGAAAAGACTGCAACTAAGGAAAAAAAAAACTGCACAAAAAGGAGAATATGCTTGCAGTTACAGACTGAAGAGCAGTAAGACAAGCAGAGTAGCTCTAGATAAAACCTCAAAATAGTTCCCTTTTGAAAAGTGACTCTGTGAAAATCGCTTAATAAGATTCCATATTTGTTGTTTCCATGACTGAAGAGATCAGATTTTCTATGGAATTTAGAGTTTGTTTTAGGGATCAAGTATATTTTTTTCCACTTTGAAATGCAAGCACTATAAAGCTACCCCTGCCATCTGAAAATAGAGCTATGTTATTTTTTAGTTTAGACTTGCCAAGGAATAAAACAACTGCAGGTGGGGTACAGGAAGACATTTTACCTTCATTTTATGACATCCATTTCCATTGGTGGTAGATATATGAGGTATAACTAAAGGTAATGTTTAATCCATCAAGAGGACCTTCATTATCAATTCTGGTCATGCCTATACTAGTCTAAAATCTGTGTCCCTGTCCCCAAGGAGAGCAAGGCTAACCAGGGTAAATGTAGTAAAAAATCCATTTTGCCACAAAAGTGAGCAAATATGTTTCTCACCCTGTGCAGGGAGGCTAACTTCTTGGAAGTCCTTTATTTCTGACCATAATTTTATTTAAACATCTCTAACACGGTGTTTAGCAACAGGAGAAAAACTAATTATGTAAGAGTTATTAATGATCTGAAAGATATTATTAACAATAAACAATGGAGAAACAACATTACATTTGGAAAATGTCACCATACTGTAACTTATTCAAGCTGAAATAGAAAAATAATCAAAAGCAAGTTATTGCAAAATAAGCAGTATATCCATCTACCTGTCATTTTGCCCAGAAGAAAAATGTTGCAGAAATACCTTCATGTATCAAACAATTGGGTTTTTTTTTATTCTACATTGTAACACTGAAATACCATGAAAAGGCACGTCCTTATGTCAGCGGGTAGGTCCACGTACAAATGCTGACACTTTAGGGACAGATCAGCTCATAGCTCCTGTCACCACTCCTAAAACTTCAGTCTGTACTTGATTCACATAATTATAGTGTCACATTATCAACAGGATGAACTATATCCCTGAGCAACATCAAAACAAATTAATTAGAGCCAGCAATGCCTTCTGTTTGCTGGAGCCATCAGTGGCAATGTAAGCTTATGAAGGTTCAGCAAGTGAGCATTTCAAGTGATAGGCAACTAAATATATATTTTAGGAAACTAATTTAAGAGCCTGGGCATGTGTAAATTTTGCATTACATCCCAGGTGTGTATAAATATATATTGCCTTGTAAATAGCTTTCTGTTGATACAGTTTGGTTCACTTTAAGAAGGGAAATCATCTAAATCTAAAGAATTTAGACATCTAAAGGATTACTTAAAGCAGTAATAAATACTGTAAACTTGCAATGATTATCACAGAATCACAAAATCACAGAATGTGATTATCAATAATTTGCTCCTAGGAATTCTCCCCTAAGCTCACCTCCCTGACTCCTGTGAGCACCACTCACCTCACCACTTCATTTGAAAAAAAAACTGGAGTTACTTACAAGTCAGGGATCACATTTGTTAAAGGGACCTTGAAAGGTCATTTATCCCTGCCCAAAGAAAAAAAAATCAGCTGGGCAAGCACCACTGCCAACAACTGATAGTCAGCTCTGCCTTTAGGAAGATAAGCACCAAAAATGCCTATGTTCTGAGAATGCTGAGAAAGTCAAAGCATGACTCTCTGTCTAGTATTTTTCCAGTTTTATATATTTTGTAATTAAGGCCAGCTGTATTAATAATTTAGAAGACAGATGCTATAATGTTATGGTTTTTTATCCATCAAAAACTAATAGTATTTAAATTCTGAGCAGGTGGGGGTTTACTGAAGTATTAATGCATCTTTTCCCGTGAATATTTTACACATGAGAATGCTTTCTAAAACAACTAAACATTTATTTTTAAAAACATAGTCTTTGTCAATAGTGTAAGACTTGGTCTATATTACATCTGCCTGGATGATTACTTATTTGGATATTTACATTAAACACCTTCCTTTTATCTTACAAAATTCAAACTATTCATCTTTGCCTACAAGGCAATATGTAATCTCCTTTTGACATATGATGAGCATGCATTACTAAATGTTCTCTAACCCCATATAGATTCTCCATCATTTGATATCTTCATCACTTTATCCCCTCCTTCTTAGGTTTAGGTGCAGTTTGGACAATGTGACTTGAAGACTCACTCCATTATTTTGCCATTTTCTGATGAACTGACAGGTTTTGTCTTTCATATAGCATTTTCCAAATGCTTTTTCTGCAGTTTTATTTCTTATTTTTCTTGTGTTAACAGTTTATAAATACTTTGCAATAGGGAAATGCAATGTCTTTCTGCTCACAAGCATACTAAAGTCACATGATACAATCAATATTTAATAATAACTTAAAATCGAGTACAATTAATACCAGAATGTACTAGAAGGTGTTTCAACTCTTTATTAACCTCTGTAGTATGTAATTACATACTTGTCTATAGAATATGGCAGTCAACAGCTTGCAAAGACCTATTATCTCTTAATAAGCCATCATTGGAGTGCCTCTACATGCTTGAGCAGCACTACATTCTACTTGCTGGACAAAACAATATTCAGTATCATATAGACCCGGTTATACTGAGCATTTCCAGGATGAGTAGTTAAAATTTATTTGTTTGCTTGCTTGTGGCTTGAGCTTTTAATGTTTGCTTTTGACTAGACCGAAGAAGGGACCTCTGGAGTTCAGGTAGTCTAGCCTCACACTCAAAGTTGGCCCATCATCAGCAGTATCTTAGCTCAGCCATACTTTTGTCTAGACAAGTACTGAAAATCTCCAAAGACAGAAAGTCCATGATCTCCTGTGAAACCTGTTCCAAAAATTCACTATGCTTCTAAACAAAAGTACCATATCAGTTTAGTGAGACAACAGCTTATTCAGCTTGTTATCTAACTTACCAAGTGGTCTCCATAGGATCTTGCCAATGGTAACTGTTGAGTTTTTCCAACAAGCAAACAGGGACATGGACTTCTTAATTTCAGGACTGACTTTTTTTTCTTTTTCCTTAGCAAGGTCACTCTCTCTCCATTGCAATAGAGACAGCCTAGGAAATCTAGAGCAGGTAAAACATTGATGCCCACAGTGTGATATACAGGATATATCCAACATTATCTTGGAATTACAATTATGTGTGCACAAGACAGAGCAAGTTGTATATGTATGCATATAAGTATAAAGTATTTTTTATAGGCATTAATTATTATTTACAAAAGAAAACACACCTGTTGTGGAATTAATTCATCTTAAAATTCAATAATGAGGGGAGATTTTGTCTTTATTAAACATTTTGTTTTATTTAATCCAGGTATGGTGACATGGTGCCGAAGACAATAGCTGGCAAGATTTTTGGTTCAATATGCTCCCTGAGTGGTGTCTTGGTCATTGCTCTGCCAGTTCCTGTAATTGTCTCCAACTTCAGCCGTATCTACCACCAGAATCAGCGAGCAGACAAGCGCAGGGCACAAAAGGTGAGCTCCTAATTTTTGCCCCTTTTGTTGTTTACCAATAGATAAAATATGACTTTTTATATGCTATGCATACTCAGAGCAACCTCAGTTTCTTAGCAAGAGAGCTACTATATATATGTGCTACATGCCTAGCACATGTCCCAGATGCAAATACTGTGTTGGTTTTAGTGATAAAAATAAAAAAGATTCATTAATCTTTTCTGGTGAAATTTACAGAACTGTAATTGCAGTAATTAATCCTACTTGTTAGGCTAAATCCAGTCCTTTCAGGCAATAGCTGTAAGTCCCACCCACTGAATATTTTTCTGGTTTTTAGGCAGACTTCCTTTCCACCACTGTCTTCTGAGGACAAAAACAACCAAACCAAAAACACCCATAATAATGATTTCCAATGTCTATCCTAACAGCCTGCTTCAATAATCTATATGTTTAATTCTCAGATTAAGTCTCTGGGGAATCTGATTATTGGGGAACTTGTCTCCTTAGCTCTACTTTGCTTAAAAGGCTTCAGAAAAAGCAAAAGTCAAAAGTCTGTTTATCCACCTTCCTTGATTTGCTGAATCTCTCACTTAAATATCAACTAGCTCTACAAGACAGTTTCCTTCCCTGACCCATAGGCTGCTTCAGTGATCCAAATACTATACATTACCTATCTGTTAATTCCACCCACCCTTTTGCACAGCATTTTGTACCACATCCTCTTTTCAGCAGTGCATTTCCCTCTCTCACAGCTGAAACATGCAAAGACCACATCACTTCTACACTGCATTGTTTTGGTCAATAATTTTTCCATTTCTGTTTGTGAAATGGCAGCAGAGAAAGAACTATGTGTGTCAGCCAGAACTCAGTGCTTCATTACTGTGCCTCCAAGGATTGCACCAGTCATGGGTAACAGATCTGCTTGATCCCAGCAATCAATGTGCCTGTTCTGAGTTTTCATAACTGCAGACACAACCAGCCTTATTTCAAATAGAAATTGTCTCCTACTGCATGGCATGGAACAGAATTTTCTATGCCTGTATTATACTTGCCAGTGAAAAAGAGATGGACATTAGAAAATACCTTGAAAAAATTAGATTGGCAGACTGGCTGCTATTCCCTGTAATCTCTTCCTGAATAGAAACTGTTTGAGTTAATAACTGACTTTTTCTCCTTGCAAAACAGTGATCTCATTGTATGTTTCAAACAAGAATATGAAGTGATGAATAGCAATCCTGCCAAATGTCTTTTCCTCTGCTCTCACAGAACAATGCCAACAGTAAGGATGAGAGGATTTTCTCTGACTGTGTTTATGCCCTTCTTGCTTTGGAGAAAATGGCTTTGAGGTCTGATCAACTTAGCACTGGATCTGTGTTTCATTGATATCTCCTATTGCAAAACTAATCTCAATCTAAAATGACTGAGATGTTGAACTGAACAGTGTTCGACAGACTGAAAAAAAAAATCCACAAAAAGCACTTCTTGGATTCTGTATAGTCCATATTTAGCAATGTTTAGGTATCAAGTATAGCCTTGCATTTCACAGGAGGGTTCTACTGCATTGTATAAGAATATTCAAGAAAGAAGGTCACATTACTGAAGTTTGAAACCCCTTCTTCACTCAATACAATAGAAGCTTTACAGTTTTCTAAAATAAATGAGGCACCAACCTTTTTCTGTTCTCCAAGGCTGAAGAAAGAATATGCTTGAAAGAAGGTGATGTTTCATGGAGCACAGCATGAACCCCTGCAGGCAATGATACCTCCTGCTGGCTACAACAGCTTCCATCTGATTGAGAGAGTTGTAAATCTGAACTGTGCAACTTATTTTATCAATATCTCATACAGAAGTTTAATCAAGGTAGTCTTCAGAAATGGCAAAATATTTGGGCTGGAAGGAAACTCAAGAGAAAGTTCTCTGTTGAAGAGATGAAGTTCTAGGATCACTGACAATTTTCAGCAGAAAAAAATTGTCACATTAGGTTTGTTCAAGAGCCATGTGACCCTCAGTACATGCATGTACTGAGTTCTTCACAGCCATTCAAAATAATTCCATTTTACTTATTTTCATCAAAAAGATGCTGCACATCAACACTCAGCAGAAGGTGGAAGAGATAAATTTATTTACATACCATCTTATTTTGAATGCATTTTAAAGGAAGACCCTGCTTTGAACCATGGAAATACATTGATGTAATTACCTTGAAATCCCACTTTGTGATAGAGCCAGTAGGTAGATCAGCAGGAGAGGCCAGCTTTCTGCTGCACTAATGGGGAGCTCACTGGCAATCAATATAAACACCTACAACAAAAGAGATTAAAATTAAAAGTAAAGAAAAATAATCTGTTCTTATCAGAATATTTGCTTCTATCAGATAATAAAGTCCAAGGATTTTACCTATCCTGACAATACATAAACGAAAATAGATACTGGAAATCAGGACAGAACTAATTATGCCCTGTAGTCTTACATACCTTTTCCTCAAAACACATTTATCACTGCTGAGACAGTTTTGAAGAATCCTATCTGTGGAGCTTTTCACAGCTAGAGACAACTCCAAGAGACCAAGTTATTTTGATTGCCCATCAGTGACTGACAGTGTCAAAGTTAACCACAGGTGTATTGTGACTGGTCCATGTATAAAGGAAAGGAGGGAAAAGGGAAAAAGAAAGGAAAGGATGGAAAAGGAAAAATAAAGGTTTACATAAGCTTGGATATCATTTCCTGTTCCATATTTGATAGGTATCAAGGGTTAAAATATGGCTAGACCCTCACAATGCCATATTCACTGGCATGACTACCAGCACAGGCAAAGGACACAACTACCCTCTTGGAATGAGTGTTTTGCACTCAGTGGCAGCTTGGCTACAAAGCTCCATCCCAGGTACTGCAGCAGTTCCTATGAAGGCAATGTTCTCCTCACCCTGAATGAAGCATTCCTTGCTAAATACCTTCCCTGTTTCCCATACATCTGTGTTTCTGCATCTTTTGAAGTCAAGAAATTGTCTTGTGCCTTCTTAGCCAGCAAGTCCTAAATGTGGGTCCATCTGCCTGTTACTGTTCATTACCTGATAACTGAAGGAACCTTGATTTTAATTGCCCAAGCACTTTCTCCCTAGAGTGACTGCACGTGGTGCCTCAACAGAACACCCAATAAATTATCAACAGATCCAGAACCTGACTTAAAATTCAGCCTGAATCTTTCATGTGATAACAGTCTTCTGCCTTCATATGGCAAAATATATCCTGAAGATGGGCTTGGCTTTATTATTTATTGATTGTATATGATGTATTTATCTGTGAAGTTATGAATAATTAGTTACTAGATAAATATAAATAGCTCCAGGATAAATTGCAGCAACAACTGCTTAACAGCACCTGTCAGCCTAGATCTGAGTGTTTGTAGTAGGGAACCCTGCTAGCCATTATGACTTCTTTAAACGAGACAGGCTATTAATCTCAGTGGGGTTGCAGAGACATATATAACAGAATAATTTACCCAAGATTTTTGAATTCAGCACAAAGGCATGTGAAACTTGTGTTTACTGAACAATCATTTGAATAGATTGTGAAAGCAAGGCATGACTCAACAAACACATGAACCTTATTTAATTCTCTAGCCATTAACATACAAAGTAAACACCATTTTCTTCTCTATTGCATGCTGACATCCTATAAATTATTGTCAGATAATCTGAAGTCAATTATTTGCAATTATTGAAAATTAGAATATCAGAGCATGAAATGTTGGCATGATTTTTTTTCTTGCAGACAAACATACGTGATGTATTTATTAATGGCCAAACAACAAAAAAAGATAAAAACAACAATAGTGACAGATTTTTTTACTATTTTGGCCATTGTTCTAGAAGCCACAGTGGTGTGCTTTAACTCCAGTAGGCAGCTAAAGACCAACCAGACAGTTGTTCACACCTCCCCAGTAGGATGGGGGAGATTATCAGAAGGAAAAAAGTGCAAAAATTTTTGGGTGGGCATAAAGACAGTTTCTTTTTTTTTTTTTCTTTCCTGAAGGGAATAAAAATAACAGAGAGAGAGGAAAAAACAAAACAAAACAACAACCCAAAGCCATTGATGAAAAAGAAAACAATTACTCATCACTGATCAACTGATGCCCAACCTGTCCCAGAACGAGGACAGCCCCTGCCAACCTCCACACAGTTTTACCACTGAGCACAACTTCATATGGTATGGAAATAGCCCTTTGGTCAGCTGGGATCATCTGTCCCAGCTGTGTCCCTCCAACTTCTTCTGCACCCGCATGCTACAGTGAGACAGTCTGAGGAGCAGACACGGCCTTGATGTGTAAGCCACTGCTCAGCAGTAACTAAAACATCCCCATGTTATCTACACTTTTTTCATCATGGATCTAAAACATAGCCCCTTAGCAGCTACTATGAAGAAAATTAACTCTGTCCTAACCAAAACCAGTAGACACAGAATAACTGCGAAGGAATTATTATTAATTGTACAAAATAATTTTAAAAATAATAGCTATAAGGTAAGTAATTGGAAATACATTGATGTAATTACCTGGAAATCCCACTTTGTGATAGAGGCAGTAGGTAGATCAGCAGGAGAGGCCAGCTTTCTGCTGCACTAATGGGGAGCTCACTGGCAATCAATATAAACACCTACAACAAAAGAGATTAAAATTAAAAGTAAAGAAAAATAATCTCAAAAAAATAAATTTTGAGTTTTGATAGTAAAATAGTTATGTAGTCTGGAGAACAGCAGAAGAGAGCCAACAGGAGCTACTGAAGTGCTAAATTACCTAAACTACTGGACTTCTTGCACAGAGAGGCTTTTGCCAAAAATGTTTCCTAATACTGTAGTAAACCCTGCCCTAAAGTGTTCCTGATAAAATCTCTCTCTTAATATAGCTGGACAACTGAAGGCAGCTTGAATAGTAAAAGCTGGATGTTGTAAATACCCCAGACTGCTGCATTTAGCACTGTTTAAAACCTTGTGAAAATCAATGCTTATATTTCTAAAACTGACAGAGCTAGCTGTTGTTGAATAACAGTGAATTCTCTTTGTAAGGTTTCCATAAACACAGTCATAGACAAGGATCCACCTCTAAGTTGTAAAATTTGAAGCTAGAAAAACAAAAAGCAATGCATTTAAAAGAAGTTCATTGAAAATACAAGGGATGTGGTAAGAATAAGAGCTAATCATCAGTTTCTCTAGGAAGTTTCAGACAGGATTACTATGGTGGGAATTCATCAGATTAAATAAAAGAATTGTATTTGAGCAACACTGATTTTGTCTGAGATGATGTAACAATTACCAAAATCAAAGTTTCACATTCAATGTCTAACAGGGAAAACCTCACAGCGAAGAAGATGATCTTCTGCAGGAGAACTTAATCCTTTCCCTTTTTGCTAGATATTCCTTGAAAGGGGAGAGTTGAGAAGAGCTTTGCACTGGTTGAAAGGGGCAGTTGTCACTTCTGTTGTACGTGACAGAGAATGCAGTTCTAAATGCAGACTAAAGGAAAATGCAGGTCTTCTGTAATCACATTTTTTCCTGATGTCATCACATCATTTTGTTGTCCTTCATGGGAATTCAATCCCTAGTATAAAACACTTAAAATCCTGTGGCTGGTGTGAGCTGTTAATGATTCCTTAGTAGGAAATGTGAAGAGTCATGAGACTACTCATGCTACAAGATCTGATATAAATCAGGCAGAAGCACTGAAAAGAAATCTTACCTCTTTAACAGATTTGTAAACACTTCCAGTTTCAGGAATATTTTCTGTAAACTGAAGTATAAGCATGGAAGCCACAATGTCTGGTTGCTGTCTTGGTAACAGATTTATTGCCATCTCTTTGTAAATTCTTTGTAAATTCAGCCATCTGAATAAGTCTCAGCTAGAAAGAGGTAAGCTATTACTTTCCACCTCACAAAAGCTAAGATGCAATAAATTTGTATTTGCAAAGCAATTTGAAATCTTCACATAGAAAATACAACCTTCAAATTATTTGTGTTGTAGCACATTGATATATTAAGATAGTCTTATTTTTTTTAATATTTCTTTATTAAAAGGATCTGCACCATAATTATTACTTCAATAGATGAAAGAGAAAATGTATATGCATGCTAAAAGGAAAAGCATAAGTAATATATGTAAAATGTTTGTTCATTAAATCTAATTAATCTCCCTATATAAAGAGCACACTGAGAACTACCAAAGCTAAAATATTTGTGACTGAACTAATTTGAGGGCTTCCTTGTTGTACCCTGCAAAGGCATATCTAAAGTACCTCGAGCTTCTAAGGCTAAACAGTAGTACAGAGACCGTTAATATAATTTATGAACATGACCCAGTGTACACATCCCAACCCATGACTATTCTGAAGTGCAGGTAAAGTTCTTCCCCCCTCCTTCAGCCCATCATGCTGCTGTTGCATCTCAACAACTCAACCTGGAAAATAAGCCATTTTCTGCCAGCTCAAGGGATTTTTAATCACTAGCCCTAAGGACTCAGTCCTGCATGTGCCACCTACGAGCCCATGTGAGCCCAAACCATGGGTGCCATTAACCATTCCCTTATCACTAGTATAAAATGCATTCACTGCATTGCTGCATAGGCTGTGTGCACTGAGGAAAGTGATAAACCAACATCTTGTTCTAAAATGACCAATATATCACAAAATGAGGCAACATGAGCTTTTTTGACTCAGTGATGCACACATGCGCAGCACTCAGAACAATTAAAAGATAATAAATACATGACATACAAGCCAGATTCTAGACATGTTTGCTGTTAGCTGTAATTAATTTCTTGGCTAACTCTTGAGAAGATCTGTGAGTGTGAAGAAGCATGGTGTTGAGCCATTCCTCATAGTCATGACAGAGAGATCTGGTGGTTGCAGTGACCAGAATGCTTCTCTCTAACGATCTTCAAGGATTCTCAGTCATTTCAGGCTGACATTTAATGTCACAGGAAACTGAAGGAAGGGAGAGAAAATCCTCCCTCTGTTTTCTGAAAATATCAACTGAGTAACTATCAAATATGAAGATCCCTATTAATATATCAAAGTCAGTTTTACAGATTGTTCCCCTTGTCTCCTTCAGAGCTTCAGCAGCCATTCAATTCCAGATGCTGCTTGACATCTGGCTTCAGAATTAGAAACCTAACTATGAAGATAAACCCAGATTCCCTCTCCCATATGTAACCAGTCACAAAAATTACAGCACCAGTATGACATGATAGCACTCCCACAAAAGATTCTGGTTTCTGTATTAGTGGTTTAGTCTTTTCTTCACACTTTCCTCTAGTCTTGGTTTCTAACTATTGTACAAAAGTCGGTGAATGCTAAGTGTCCTTCACTCACAAGACACCTTCTCCACTGGAATGAAAGTCACTTTCACAAGCAATGAAACTCACCTGAGAAATCTCAAATCTCTCTCAGCAATTTGATGCCTGAAGTCTCTGAAAAATCAGGTTATGAACAGATCATGGTCAATGATTACAAATACTAAGTCTGATTATGCCAACAGACATGAGGAGGTAAAAAGGCTTTAAAAGGCCTGGCAAGCATTCAGGAACTTAGATGGGAGACAGCATAAAAAGCACTACCACATTCTGCTACTCTAAAATCCTAGCAGTCTCTGAGAAACCAACTCATGGCAGTAGCAATATTATGGTTTTTTTCTGAACCATTTATTCCTCCTTAAACAGATTCCTCACTGTAAGGAGCAGCTGAGAGGGATGCCCATGTTCCTGACACACAAGGCATAAGGAGTGCCACAGTTACAGCAGTGCAAAAAAAAAAAAAAAAAAGACACACTTAAATGCTGATCTGTCTAATCTATTCTTCAAAATCATTGCTCTTATTAGCTGATGCATGCAAACAAATAAAATCTTCTGTCATTTGCATTTAAAATAGGAAGACACTCATGATTTGCTCCACATGGAGGACAGATGCAATGCAGCCTTTCACTCATTATGATATTGGTATTCAGAAGCAGCTGATTCCAATTAGCAGGTTTAGATAAACAGAATAATGGCTCTGAGTACAAGTGACACTCTTCCTTTTGTCTATTTACACAGAAAGCCAGACTTGCTCGAATTCGTGCAGCAAAGAGTGGGAGTGCTAATGCCTACATGCAGAGCAAACGAAATGGCTTACTGAGTAACCAGCTGCAGCAGGTAATGTTTTTATATCCTCCACCTCCAGAGTAACAGCTTAATGACAGCCCAGCAGTAGCTTATCCAATTTATCATCAGCACAAGTCAACTTGGGTCTTTAGGCAATGTTATCTTTAGAGGTAGATTAAGGAGGGAGAGATTGGGCAAATACTATTGCTAAAGGAAGCTTATGAGAGTCGATGACAGGGTATTAAAAGATGAAGCAAATGGCCAGATAGAAATGCTGGATTTGAATGTAAACCACATTTTTAAAGTTAAATCCTGTAGAAGACCTCATTAAGCAAGCACAGAATGTTTGCCTCTTAGAAGGTAAGTTGAATTTATCTAATTTGTCTTTCGACAGGTAAAACATGGGTGACAAAAATAGACAGTAAGGATAACTCCGGGGTACTGTTTACATAGAGGGGTGATGCAGAGTGAGAAATATTTTCTAGAGTCATGTACTTTGTCTGAAATAGAATCTTGGTGACTACTTCAAATTTATTGAAATCTAATGTTACCTGAAGCAAATTCCCCTCCTTACCCCTGCCAAGGAAGCCAGGACCAGCAGCAGGAACCACAGGCAGCGGCTGGGGCTGGGATGCACAGTGACCCACACTGAAAGAGACAGCCCCTTGGCTGCTCAGAGCTGCAGCCAGCTGAGAAAGACTGAATGAAGACACAGTGTTTTTCAGTCCCTGCCATTTTCCTGGCATTTAGGCAATTCCCCGAGGGATACAGGAAGGCTTTCATTCCTCTATGCCCTTTCTGTTCAATATGTGTTATAAAGATGAACGCTTTAACCTATAGCCAGAAGAGGAGGATGGGGCTGGCTGTCCATCCATCCGGTCTAGCACAAAAGATGAGCAGTCAGACCCCTCACTTCCTTTTCTGCTTGAAAGAACTCAAACCTTTGAATTAAAAGGACACTAAATAGCTTAATTAATGCAGATTTCAAATATCCCAAAGTTGAATTGTAATCTTTTCTGTTATTCCACTTCCTCCCCTATTAAGTTGTGGGTTGGTTTGGTTTTTTTTTTTTGCTTTCTAGTGAATAAATATGAAAGTAGTTAATAAATGGTGGATGCTTTCTACTTAATTCTTCACTATGTTTTAGTAACATCTGCTATATGCTTTACAAACTCAGCAGACTGGGATCACTGAAATGAATTTTTGTGTAAGCAGCAATACCACAAATTCTTTAGTGCTATGAAATGATCCCAGGAGGACAACTATGTTTAATTTCCTTCAAATGAGGAACATTCCCAGGAGGAAAAAAAAAAGATATTTTAATGTCACTTAAATTTATGGTAATTTTAAGTATGCATTGATTCAACATCCAAAACTTACATGTTGATTGCACTTTCTAAATTGTTCTGTTCCATCTATGCATAAAAAAACCTAGATGGAAACACTTAAAAGGATGTGCAAGACAAAGAAAGAAATTTTTTTGCTTAAAAAACAAACAAGCAAAAGAGAAAACTCCAAAATTATTTGGGTTATACTACGCAGATGAAGCAGTGCAGTTATGCTGCCATGTACAATCCAGATTAGTTCTGATCAAATATTTGGATAAGAGCCCTCTTGTTCACAAATGAGAATAATACAGAGTTTTATGTATTAACAGTCCTCCAGTGAAGAAGAACAGGCCTTTGTTAGCAAATCTGGCTCTTCCTTTGAAACACAGCACCACCACCTGCTTCACTGCCTGGAAAAAACTACGGTAAGAAAAAAAGAACTGTGTTTTCTTCTGAATTCCAAAACCAGCCTAGTTTTGAATGTTTACAGCATTTCTTCTAATTAATATGCCTTTATATGAAAGCAGTTAACTGGAAAGAAAAGCCATTTTATCTTACTTTAAGGCATTATACCTACTGCATAACAGAGAGATCCTGGCTAAGAGCCTCATCTGGGGTGAGAGATACCAGCATCAGTGAGATGACACCAGTTCAGCCAAGCTGTATATGTGACCTTCTGTATGGTTTTCATACACTCCAAAGAGTCATCATTTGCACTTTCTGCAGTTCAGTTCATAAAAAATTTGTCATGCTTACACATTCAGCACCCAGAGCAGTCAAGGTAAGTATTTGCCTGTGCAAATGTTGGGCTTTTGTACAGAGAGAACTAAGCTTTTTCCTTGAACATGAGTGCAGTTCTCACTGAAGTGACTCTAAAAGAGGATCCTCAAAGCAGCCTGTTTTGAAACTTCAAGTGCTTCATCCAGATGCAGGTGCAAAGATTCAAAGACTTTTGATTTCAGTTTAGACACTGAAATTCTTGTAGAAATCACTGATATAATAATTCATAACAGCCCAAATATGCTCATCTAGATTTGAAACTCCCTATATATCAAAAGGACTACTTATTATGTGCTTTTTGTATTTTTTCCCTGGTCAATACCTAGATAATTATACAGACATAAAGGATAGTAAAGTAGAGCAGAGTTATGATTCAATATTAAATAAGCACTATGTTTACTAATAGTAAATTTCTGAACAGATAACATTTCAGCAATAACCCTAATCATCCCTAATTATACATTGTTTCCCCTTTTATTTCTTAAGGAAGCTAAAAAGATAAATATTATTTAATTCGATCTTTGTAGATTTGGGAATTTCACACGAGCATGCTGGAGTTCTCTCTTTTCTTTTTGTGGTGATTACATTGCCACATAGAATTTACCTTGTATTGTACATAAATTGGCCAACTTTCATTAAATCACCATTTATAAATTTATATTTATATGGGCCCTGATGGGTTACACCCACGAGTGCTGAGGGAGATGGCAGAGGTTATTGCTAGACCACTCTCCATCATTT
>JAOEGS010018826.1:0-49741 GCA_025447755.1 Corythornis vintsioides
GTGCTCCAGTTTGCACCCATTGCCTCTCGTCCTGTCATTGGATGACATTGAGAAAAGTCTGGCTCCATCCTCTCTATGAGTTATGCTGGATCATCATTCCCAGAGCACAAGGTATTTGTCAGGCAGCCCTGTAAAGCACATTATGAAAATTATATCAAGCTCCAGTCTTAAAAAGTTCAATGAATCAGAGAAAATCTGTGCATCTTGAAAAGTTTTTCCAATTGAAGTAAAAACATCTCCAAGTCTGAAGAAATTGCACCAATAAATACAGCTAAATAAATCAGTAACTTTAAGACAGAGTTACCAAGTACAATTCAGTAATAGGATCTAAACTTCTGAGAGTTATAAAGGTGCTAAACCAGGTTTGCTTTTAGGGAACATTATAGAAATGAGCGTTACTCCATATTTTGGTTAATTCAGGTTTGTAATTCCAGTTTAAGCCGATTAAAGAGATGATGATTGAACCACAAAAGCCTGATTCAGTCTGAACTTTAAGTCAAGAATCTTCAAAATGGGTCTCTTAGAAGTCTAAGCCCATCTCTAATTTTGAGATACATACACATAAAGTTCATTGCAAATAAACTTGTGTTTATTAATATAATGCAAAATGTTTCCTTTCAGACCAAGCAGCTCAAGCAGGACTGGCTTCTGTGCTCTCTCCTTCACACCTGTGTAACTTCACTGACTTAAGAGGGTTCAATTTAGAGTCAATTTAGTCCATAATGAAAGGACCTGGTCATAGTTCAATTTTCCTACATTGTTTCTACATGAAGATATGTTAACAAAGGGCCAAATTCCCCTGTCATTCCCATCTGCAGTATCTCCATCGGCTACAGCTGAGCCATTTCAGATTTACTTGAGCTTTATTGAGACGGGATTCGAGTCCAATAAATAGAACTGTTTGTGTGTGTTAGAACTGTGGCAAGTATTCATCGAACAGAAGTGTGCTCCATCCCAGGTAGAGCTAATAGCACCGGGGAAAGCAATGCTTTTGCTTCGTCTGCCCGCTCTCCCAGGGTGGCATTACTCCTCAGAGGAATAAAAGAGTTGCAAATGCTGACCCTGGGACGCAGGGAGCCGAGGGAGCACTCGCAGGAGCCTTTCTGCGGTTGTCAGGAGCCATCTGCTGGGCACAGCACGGCTGGCAGGGACCCGCTCCCCGCAGCCAGGCCCGGACCAGCCGCCCCACCGTGTGGCCAGCCCTGGAACTGGGGATGCTGGAGAGCGGGGATTCGCCCCGGGCGGGCAGGTACCGCCGCGTGCTGCCGGTGGGGACACTTGGAAAGAGGAGTGCCAGGGAGCATCCTACCGACGGCCAGGGAACGGCTCCATCACCTTCCGCATCTCCCGAGCTCTCGGACTCCAGCCGGTGTTTTGGTCCCTGTTTTCGTTGCCTACAGCAAAGCGAGACGTGGATTCATTTGGGATTTCTTGCTCTGGAGAACGCACGTGTGTGTTCACAACAGAGACGTAAACTTTTGGTCATGTCTGTTGTACATATATATGTATTTACAATGTATATACGTTTCCATATGTACTTCTGTTGTACTGCTCTAACACTGATTTGCGACCTGACAGTTCAGTCACACGACAAATAATTATGGGAGAGAAAGTGTCATTATCCCTGCTTTACAAATTGCTATCTGAAGCATGAGGAGATGAAGACTGAACATTTCCAAACCATAGTCCTTAAGTGTATTTTAAATTAAGCCTTGTGGTGCCCTTCTCTCCAAGAGCTGATGTTCCCGTCTCCAAACTCTGCATCAGCTGCTCGAGCGTTTCCTTTGTAGCAACTGTTACTGTATTTACTTAGTGTGCTGAAAATTAATTATACAGTGTATGCTTCTAGTATTAAATTATCATTTATATTGACATGACCTTTACCCACAGCCAACTGCAGCTTCATAGTTTTTCACCTTTAAAAACTGTTTGTCCCTTTAGCTTGTTTTTTGACTGAGTGTTCTTGAGGCAGCAGCTGCCAATGTAAACCCCGGCACCATATGCTCTTTGATGTTAGATTGAGCTGGTTGATATCAACAACTTCCTACCTTTTGGATGAGGTTTACATATCTATATTGCACATTCTCTTGTGGGCCACTTGTCCTGTACACCTACATAACCAGCTTTTTCTGATTTCTCCCTTTGCAAGCACAGACAGTTATTTCTTGCCCAGGTTATTGCTCACTCCCTTCAGCTGTGTCAGGTGCAGGAAGCACCAGCAGCCTGTGCATTTAGTTTTCACACCTTGGCCAGCTCTGGAGTAGCCGTGGCTGTGTCAGGGGCTCTGTTGATCAGCAGTGTGTGGGGTTGCTTGTTTCATTCTGGGGACAGCAGAGATCTTCCCCTCTGGTCCTGAACTCAGTACTCCAAAATGTATGTGACATATCTGCCACAAAGTGTCACTTTCTTGGGCAATTATCTTAAATTAGTGTCTATCTGTTTGTTTATCAATGAAATAGTTATTTGTTCAAAGGATTCAAACTCCTGAGTTTTTCTACCTCTGTCCAGCTGTTAATATCTCAGTGGTGCGCACTGTAGTTGCACTGCCAACACCTGGGACACTTACCTTTGTGCTCCAAAATGAACAGATGATGTCACTCCAGAGAGTTTCTCTCTCTGTTTCGGTAGAATGTCATCGTTTTGCTGTGGCAACAGAAGGTGAGAGGTTCTGTGTTTGCTCCATTGTTGCTCTTCTATTTCACCCTGAGTCCTGAGGACCATCTGTAACCCCTACTGCTCCAAATGATAGTAGTGCTGCAAGGCTGGTTCCCCACCTCTGCTGCTCATTCCTCAGTCCCTCCTCATATAACAGTAGGTGTTCCTTGTACACTGGATCCTGGGAAAATGCTGTACTTGGCTTTCTCACAATATCTTATAATGTATAGACAATATGTTACGGGTGAGTGTAGGGAGGATAGAGCCAGACTCTGCTCAGTGTCAGCCAGTGTCAGGACAAGAGGCAATGGGAGTCAGTTGGAGCACAAGAGGTTTAGGGTAAATACACGGAAAAACTTTTTCTCAGTGAGGGTGACTGAGTCTGGAACAAGCTGCCCAGGGAGGTTGTGGAGTCTCCTGCTCTGGTGACATTCCAAACCCACCTGGATCTGTTCCTGTGTGACTTGGTCTGGGTGATCCTTGTCTGGCAGAGGGGTTGGACTAGATGATCTTCTAGGTCCCTTCCAACCCCTAACAGTCTATGATTCTATGACATAGCGACCAAAGAGAGACCTGTTCAGTTCCAGACAAATCAAGCAGTGGATCTTCAGGATGACCACACAGTGACTGGATGCTGATGCTTACAGTCCAAAGCCATGCTAGGGAAACACTGACAGTGAAGCAGTGTAGGTATCTGTAATCCTGTGACTTGATTCTGTTTCCTCTGCTAATCCAGGCATAGCTCATATTCCTGAGAGCAGGAATCCTGATTTTTTTCCTTGAAGGAAATATTTGCCAGTATGCTAAACACTGTTATTAAAACAGAACACATCTCTCTAGTGCCTCATCTACACCCTTCTTTACACCAGTTCTTTTCCTCCTAACAAGTTAAATGCATTGTACTGTGTATTATGTCCTGACATGTATCTGTCAAGATGAAAAAATGGATCCATGTTACTTGAATTATACTGTTTTTTACTGTGTGACATTTCAAAACTTCTAAATCAGTCAGTGAATTTCTAAAATTCAGGTCACAGGTTTTTCCACTGCTGTCCCTGCTCTTTAAAACTTCAAGTCAACTCTCTTTACTCATTATGAACCATCTCTCTGATTTTATATCTGTTTGGTCCTATCCTTTCATCCAGTGCTATCCTTCTATCCTCTTGTCCACGCAGCTATTGCAAAAGCTTTAGGTACTTAGAAAATGACTTCAAGAAGATTTAGATATTCATGACATATGGGAAACAACTGCTGTTGATCCCAAATACCTCACAGTTCCTCATGGAAGATGTGACAGGGGCAAGTGATAAGATTAAAATGCTGAGTTCATTATAATCAGCATCACCAGGAAGAAGAATGAATAACCAGTATGACCAGCTGACAGCTTTTGAAGTGGAATCAAGACTTGCAAGAGAAGGCAGCCTGTTGCAAAATGACAATTAAGAAGCATGTATGGCTGGTCCAATTTCAGTAAAGAAAACAAAAATGTGGGAGAGAGCTTCTTGTGGGAGTGGAGGCACAGATCAGGCTTCTTACAGCTGGTCTCTCAGGACCTTGGCCCAGGGTACCCAGCTGTGCTGTATCAGAGCAGAGCTTGAATACTGGCAGCTGAAAGCTGGGGGAGGGATGACCACCATATAAAAGGTTTGGTAGAGACAAAAGGTTGCCACTTTTCAGGTAGAGAGCTTTTTTGTGTGTCTGCTTGCTGGTGAACTATGGAGTAAGCTGAGTGGCTGTGAGTGACTCTTGGGCTATATGCCTCAGGAATCTGCACCAGGGTGGATGAGGAACAACACAAAGAAGGTTAAGATTGTCCTGGGAAAGCAGGAGCTGTGTTATTTTGGTAAGTGATTCTTTAGGGATATTAGGTTTAATAAACCTTGTGGCATTCTGGCTGCACCATCCTTTGGAGTCTGTGCATCATTTGCCACAGCTCATATTGCAAGTGGAAAGATGCTTAAATGTCAGAAGAGTCACATCCTTGAAGCTCTAAAGGCTCTTTTGCATTCTTTTCACTCATGATAGGAGTCCAAGCAGTGAGATTTTGATGAAAGGTAACTCTCTGGTTAAGACTTTTGCTTACTTTGTCTGAGAAATGTGTTTCATGTTCCTTCATCTTGAGAACCAAGTCCCAGTTCTGCAGCCGATCACTGCTGCTTGTGTTTCAGCTGCTGTTTGTCACTTCTAAAATGGGGCTTGTGGCATTTCCCTATCTTCTAAGAATGTCTTAGGACTAATGATTTAAAGCATAGGCAATATTAATGAGGAAATTAATAGAGCCTTTGAATGGATTAAGTCTGGAAGAAAATTCAGAGCTGGAAGAGGCCAATGACAAGGGAATGGAGGGATGAGGAGGAGGGACATGCAGCTGGAACATGCATCCTAAAATTCCTTCAAAGCTGCACCATTTACCACCCCAGAAGCAGAAGGTGGTGCCCCATCCCTTTGCACTTGTCCTTCCTCCTCAGTCCAGCTGTTCTGCTCCAGTACCTTTGGTGTGTGTCCTTATCATTTTGTGGTGTAAATCTCTGAGGTACCATTTAGAGAGATTGTGTTCTGGACAAAAAAAGCTGGAGCTGAGGCTTTTTGATTCTCTGCCTCCTGGTGAAGCAGAGATATGGCTGAATTGCTCCTGTCATGTATTATTGCATAATTCATGAGCTAAAATAACTATGGAATGCTTTGCTGAAATTTTAAAGATTGAGAGAGAAAATGTGTGTTGCAAAACCCAGTTTAGAGCACTGACAAACACAGCATAGGAAAGAGAGGACTCTGGGGTCTTTAAGAAGATTGCTTTTCACTTTTTTCCTCTTTTATTGCTATTTTGTTTCCTCATTTATTACTCTTAATGAGTCAATATTTCTGTGGGTGTTACCACTGGCTGTCCTAGCTGCTAGACACTGCTTACCTAGTTTGAAATTGCCTAATGCCCAGTTTATTTATCCCTGCACAGAACAGATGGCTTTGACATGAAATTAAAGCTTTTTCAGTGACTTGAGCAGGCTGCAGAGGCTGCTTCTTGAGGAGGTGAAAGGTAATGTTGCCATTAAGTTTAACATGATCAGTGCCCCCCATCGCCAGTGACTGCTAAATTACCTATGTTCCATGTTGTGGTTTTTGCTTTTCACTGTATCCCTCTTTCCCTTTTGGAATGTGAGGTTCCTTGAAGTCTAAGGCAGTTTTAAAATAAAATGAACTAATACTGAATTAGCTTTAAAGCCCATTGAAATTCAGAATGGGACAGTATGTAAAAGCAAATATCTGCTGTTCTATGAAGCTTCTGGCTACCAGATGGGTTTGATGTACAGATCAGATACTGCTTTACGGTTTATTGTTTTTATTGCCTAGTTGCTCATGCAACCTTTTTGTTGGGAATTCTTTGAAATATATAATGACAAGAAAGTTTCATGTAGGAGAGTCAGATAAAAAGAAAGAAGCATACCTGTGAGAAGAAAGAATAAGCAAACCAAATAAATGTCAGGTATTGATCTCTCAGATCATGCAAACCTTTGAAAAATATGAAGTCTCTTTCAAATGGCAGAAAAGTGCTCTCAGTTCTGCTTTACTGACCTTTAAGTGTCAGCATAGTGCTGTGGTAGCTGACAGGACTATTTGCTCCTGGAATTCTTTAGAGCAGTGTTTGAATTCTTCAGATTCTTCCTGAACATCACTTCTTCAAAAATTCCTTTTTATTCTAGTGCCTTTGCTATGAATTTTCTATAGCTTCTCTATCCTAAAGTGTTGTCTACACTTCTGTGCATTTCCTTGGTTCTTTATATTTCTTCCAGGAATGGTTACAAGTTTTCACATATGAAAAAGGAATGTTCAGCACTGTGTGAAGTACTAAAACCTGTCTTAACTCAGGTGACCTTCCTTTTCCAGAGTAGCCAGGTATATCTGCAGTGTGGTGGGAGAAGGATGCAGCAGGACAGATTAGGGCTCTTTTGCATATGCCTGGCAATGACATTGAACATGTGCAGTAAATGGCTAAATCTGGCATTTTCTGAGGTGCATTGTGGTGCCAGCACAGTCCAGCTGATCTGCACGTGCACTGCAGAAGTAGCCAGTACTGGCAGATGTACTGTGCAATTTGTCCTTCATGAGCTTGGATGTCACTGATTCATGTGGAGTCCACACATTTCATCCAGATAGAGCTTCCTTTTGAGAAGAGAGGCTGTATCTGAGAGGGCCTGGGACATCTGGCAGGAGGGGCTGGGAAGTCAGTTAACTGAGTTTTAGTGATGGAGAACTGAGGCACAGGTGAGATGAAAAAACACACACAAAACTATAAAAAAAACCCCAAACAACCAACCAACAAACAAACCCCAAACTGTAGGAAAACAGCAGAGAGCAAGACTCTGGAGTAATCTTTGCTTTTCTCAGTAATTTCAATCCAGCACCAAAAGAAGGTGATTCCATCAGCAGGCTTTTGGTGTGTGAGCAAGGAGAAAGTCCTCAAGTACAAAGACAGCTGAGATGGACACTGACTTGTTAGCACATTTTGCTGTGAAACAATCATCTTATCTCTCCAGTTACATGCAGTGTCAACTGATGTTGCACCTCATGCCTTGTTACATTCTAGAGAAGTAACCTACCTTCAGAGTTTGAGTAACATCTGAGACATAAGAATGCAAAAGATCAAGGGTATTCAGTGTTAAGTGCTGTCAGGGATGTTAACAAAATTACCAGGGAAGAAGGGAAAAAAAAATGAATCAATGATGAATAATCATGTACTATATCAGGTAAGTCAAGCCATTGTCTTTGCAGTAATTAACTGTTCCAAAGATATGGGCTGGCAATGTAATGAAGAAGCAGCAGTGAACATGCACTAATTACATTTGCTTTCAAATTCAACAGAAGTTGAACAGCTGTTTGGTGCAGTAGGCAAATTAAGTGCACTAGTCAGATCCAATTTTGAAGAGAATCCTTGATGTTACTCAATGATTAATGTGTAGGCTGAATGTTTAAGGGCATGATTCAGCTAAAAAATACTGTCACTTGGTGTCTTATTAGCTCTTGCTGCCTCTATCACATCTTCCCTCTACAAAAAACATTAGGGGGGATGTGTGTGGAGGGGGTAAGGAAAAACAGAGGAAAGTGTCTTCTATTCTTGTAGAATTTTCCATCTGATACTCCTTTTTAAGGAGCAGGAGAGAACAGGTTTTGGCCTCTCGAGAAAGCAGCTGTGAGGATGGCCTGTAAGGCTTGCAGGTAGATCCTGTGCCTGGGAACTGTTGGATTGGAGGTAAATTAGGCCACTCAGAGAAGAGCTGTCCCAGCTCATTGAATTGACTTAAAAGGCATGTTAAACAGGAGAGGAAAACTTAGCTGTAGTTAGCACATGAACTTCTTGGGGATTGACTGAGTGGCTCTGTGGCTACACCATTGGAT
Source organism: Corythornis vintsioides (assembly GCA_025447755.1). Lineage (NCBI taxonomy): Eukaryota > Metazoa > Chordata > Aves > Coraciiformes > Alcedinidae > Corythornis > Corythornis vintsioides. The sequence goes on from JAOEGS010018826.1 coordinate 8,047, forward strand.
CTTCCTAGCTTTTCTATTCCAGAGCCAATCCCTGTACTAATACTATAGCCCTCCCTGGGCTGGAGTAATAACTTTTCTTGCTGTGCTCCTGCTATGGCTGGTGAATACATTCCATCTTCTGATGGTGCATGTTCTTTCTTCCAGCTTGTAATGAGACGCTGAATGTGCTTCATTTCTGCTGGCTTATTCCATGCCCCACAAAAATACCAATCTTGGGGTGTGATGTGGAAGGGGTTGGTGCTGGCCAGTAAGAGCTAAAGAACCACGACAGCCAATTCTCCTTTGTGTAAAGGTTGACAAGACAGTCAAAAATCAAGAGAAAACACATTTACTTTCAGCCAAGTGGCTTGTTAGAGATTTACCAGGGTTTTTAAGGCCTTTACTTATTTCCATTCAGCTTTTCATAATGTGAGGGCTGTTCTGCTTATTCCATTTTTGAAACCCAAAGTAAACCCCTAAAAAAACCCACTTGAGTGTAACGAATGACATAATCTATTGTACTAAAGAGGTTTTTTCTGGTGCATGTTATGCACAATTAATTGCCTTTTGTAATCTGAAGGTCTTGGTCTTTGTCCATACCTTGAGCAGCAAGTGCATTTTCTTCATCAACTCCTCAGCCAGTGCCCTGTTCTGTCTGACACCATTATATACTCCTTTTGAGTACTTAAAATATTTTTAAAGAAGAATCTTGTCTGTTTGGTTAATGCTGGTTTTGAAAATTAATTAGCCATGTACAGAGATTGTCTCAGACCAGCAGAGGGAATATATAGATTTAAGTTCAACATTCTTGTCTGGATGTTGCTTCCTTCAGAGCTCATCAGCAGTCCTGCTCTGAAGCATGACTTTGATTTAGGTGCATTTGTTATCTGCATATAGATGAGAATTAGCTTTAGCATTATTAAAGACAGAATCATGGCAATGAAAGACAAAAAACTGCCTGTTGTCCTCCTTGTGATGAAGGATAGTATGGTTTCCAGAAATGGGTGAGTCATATAATTGGTAATCACAGGGTCAGATACAAAGTTATGGTCCCTAAGTCCCCTCTAAATGCAAATACTGGGGGTAGAATCAGTACTTTAGTAAGGAATTGGGTATTGGCAATTTCAGCATGGACTGAAATAGGTTTAGTTAAAACACTTATAGTGGAATCAACCTACATCTTTAAAGCCTTGTCATAAGATGATAGTTTTTCTGTCTAGTGTCATAGAAGCACAGAAAGCCAGGAATAAAGATATCATTACACTGAAAACATCTAGATCTCCCTTTTTCTGGGAGCATAACTGAGTACAAATGAAAAGATTATACAGGCTTGCTCAAACACTATGCTGTAGTCAAGATATGAAAACATGGTCTGCTAGGCAACACTGAACCAAATGACATCCCTCTCAGAAAATAATTTACAGTACCTTTGCAGAGCATCTTGACAGTTAAACTAAAGGTCTACAGAATGGATCATGAAGAATGATAGACACAGGAGAGGCCAGCAACCACCCCCTCTGTGCTAACATACAAATAAGTTGTGGTGGAAGCCATGTAGAGGTGCTTCTTGTATGTTTGGGTGCTCAGAGAGAACAGACGTGGAATTAAAAAGGCTCTCTCAACCTATGGGTCACGATCCTTAGGTTAAGATTCCACATGAAAGCCAATACTTTACTGAAGAAGAGGAGGAAAATCCCTCCAGCCTCATCTAGGCCTGCCAAAGTACACTCCTGTCACTTCTAATCCGAGACAGACACACTGGGAGCAATATTGGCAAGCCAGACAGCCTGAAGCCAAGAAGAGTTTATGTGGAGAGCAGGGGGGGAGACCAGAAGGGAGAAGAACCTTCTTTTGCTTCCTTTACAGTTAGGTAATTCATTTCATTTTTTCATTTAATCATTTTGGATTGGTTTAAGGCTGCCTTAAAAATATTTGTGTTGTGTTTTCTCATTCCTTATCTATTACTAGGTCTCAAAGTGCCATGAGGAAGGAATTGACATAAATTGTATAAAGTGTGTGTTTTGTATCCTACATTACTTATATGATTCAATACTGAGAATATATGCTGAAAGAAAATGCTTCACTGGCATCTCAAAAATCCTTCCCTTAATCTTGCCATGTCAACATTATTCATTAAGAGGAAAAGATTTCACAGAGATCAGGACATAACACCTACAGCTTTGCATTAATGTGTACAGAAAAGATGGAGACTGAGAGAAAGCAAATGGGATTCCAGGAGGACACAGTATCTCTGTGTCAGCGGAAATCCCTCTGCTTATGTTCCTTCTCAAGGGCTGGCCTCTTCTGAAGGAAGCTCATAGTTGGTGAGGGGAATGGCTACAACATATTGATAGAAGAACAGCTATGCAATAAGCTCTGTTTACATATACACATGTACAGTATCTCTTCTCTGAAAAACTAGTGACCTATTTTCATGCATTTGTATAATAACCCTTTGAAATCTAGACCATGGGTGACCATGAAACAAAGAGTGCACTACTGCAGCTGATATTTTTCTGGTTAAAGGTTGGAATCTGGCAGTCAGTGCTAGGAAAGTGAGATGCTCACTGCATCTGCCAGGATGTGATTACCCTGTGATTCTGATATGATATCTGATTAACTTTGGGAGAAATCACTTAACTGAGTATGGTTTTATATGTCCAAAGAGACTTCTGACTCATAAACGCCTTCATCCATTGGCATCCATACACAGAAGTGAGGTGTCTTTCTTTTTCATTCCCATATTTTCCATGTATTTGCTACAGAAAAGCAACTTTGTTTGAAAGCCTTTCAGAGTAGAGCAAATCTTTGGAGAGATCCAAAACAAAGCTGCAATTTTTGACTGTAGTATTTTCATATCTGCCTGTAACACTGGTCACCTTGAATTCCTTGTACTGCTGCTTTTTAAGAAACATATTTTTGAAAGCAGTTTAAAAAGTAGACAAATCAATCACAGAGCTGTCACTTATTTACATATATAAACCAAAGACAAGTGTTCTGCTATAAAGAATGATGAAGAAATAAAGCTTAGTAAGCTACTCTATAATATTTATATGATGAAAATCCATAATCTGTCAACTTCACTCAGTTTAGCTGTTGTTTACAATGTAGAGAGATGACTGAAGCTGACATTTTCTCACTATCTGCTGTCTGACTTTCTGGTTTGAGAATTAAGGGTTCTCACACAAAACCACACAGATAAAAGAAGTGTGCATTGCACACTTTCTTCAATGATCACTGCAACTTTTCCCAAAATTCTGGAGGTAAATAAGTTGTATAATGTACATAGATATACTATAACCATAGTGCCGTATAACAATAACTCCTTGTATTTCACGTTGCCAGGAAGTAATTTAAAGCTCAGTATCTTTGTTTAACCATTATTTTGTATTCCTTTTTTATTTTTTCTTCTTCCAAAGCTTCCATTGTGGTTCACTGAAATTTAGGTTTTCTGCTGACCTTTTATGAGGTCTCTCAGTTTACCTGTGGATAAGTCTGAGGAAATGCAATATAACACTCAAATGCTTTTTCTGTTTTAAGAGTGATTCTCTTATTTGATATGAGAGAAGGATGTAGGACTCCCAGCAAGGGGCCTTGCCCATTTATGTCTTTGAGTGTGGATGCAATTTATCTTTCAGACTTCAATTTCATTGGTAATAGCAGCAAGTAAAATGGCACTGCTGTCTGTTTCCACTCATGGTTGCTGCCAGGAGCTCTAGAAGGGGTGTTATCAATGGGGCAGTTAGAGACTGAGTTAGATATTATGGAGTCTTAGACTTTCCTTCCAGATTCTTAAGAATATTTGATGAATTGATGAATTTTGTAGTATTTTAGGAAGCTTTTTCTATTAAGTCCTCAGGTTTTGTGTGGTGGTATCAGCTATACACTGTTAGCTTAGCAGTGTAATCACTCAACTCAGAAGACCGTGTTGACCCTTGGTCTTTGTTTCTTTGGGATTTCTTGCATTGCAATTTAATCTATTTCCTTCTGGTTTCCTTGTTTTTCATAAAACCCTAGATTTTATTTGTCTTCCATCCCAGATTGCTGAACTGCATATTTCTGAAATTTTCTTGCTTGAAATGCTAATAAGCCTCTTAGAGCTTTTTCATATTGATACCAGTGTTGAGATGTTCCTGCCTCTCCTAAAGTGCTCTTTTGAAAGCTGTCCCACCAGTTGTGATGTAACAATGAACTAAAGGCACACCAGAGAATAAACCCAAGGGGAACTGCAACAAGTGCAGAAATGTGGCTGCATTTTTCAAGCCAACTGGATCAAAAAGAAATGTAAAGAGGCCTCTGCAAGGCTGCTGGCAAAAAGATGATTCACTGCATGAAAGCTCACAGCTGTTTCAGCAGGTGACAGGAGCAGCTGCTGACCAATGCCAAAATGCTCTGCCACACTATGTGCTATGAAAAGACTTGAGTTTAAACATTAGCAGTATAGTCTTTTCTGTGGCTCGACTGATGTAGCATTGACATTTTGATGTGTTTATATGATAAAATCAAAGGGGTTTATAAGGTTTTTCTTCAAAATCCATCATAATCTGAATTAATTCACTTCTTTGTTCCCAAAAAGCAATGCATGAATGGTCACAGCTATGGCAGAACCAAACAGATATTCATGCTGATTAGAAGTGTTATGTGCCAAAACAAGATGATGGTGATTTGACAGTTGAAAGTCATCTTTCATCTTTTTTTTATGTGTGTTTACATATGAAGCCTAAAGAACAGATTCTACATTGATCTTGGCCTTTTGGCCTCTTGGACTTTTAATTTTTGTAAAGCCAAATGCCCAAATCAGTGAGTGATACTAATTAATAACTAGGTTTTAAGTCCAGTTATATTTCTGCCTCTGTGTTTCATTTATTCCTTATATTTTTCTAACAAATGTGGGTTTGGAAAACTTGTTCAGTGCCCATTTGAAATAGAGAAGTATGGAGGTGGATCTGAGTTGAGCATGGACTGGCAGGATGAAGCAGTTTCCTTAACTCAGGGTGCCTTTTTAACCTTGAGCCTGCTGTTCTCAAGGAGATAATGATATATCTGAAAACCTATGAATGATAGTTTAATCCATGTTAAAAAAATTGACGTTGTTTCTGCTATTGAAAGGTAAATGTGACCACTTTCTTTAATCAAACCTTTTCCTCATGTAATTTTCACATAGTTAAGTATTTGGAGGGTGGTTTTGGTAAATGGACAACATAGGTAAATTGCCTAGTGGGAAAACAAAAGAAAAAAACAAAAACACATGTTTCTAAAACATCTGCTTTGGTAGATTTTTGTAGCATTTTGTAGCAGTTTTGAGAATGACCTTAGTGGCCAGGGTAGACTAAGGCTATGAGGACAGCATTGGCTTGTAGATGCCTGATCTGGCCACAAGAGGGCATTGCAAATCCAAAGAAAACCAGTTTCGGCAAACGAAGCTCATGGGACGTCTGTTGCTTTTTGACATCAGTGGGGAGAAAGCTCAAGAAATGATGACTGTGTGTGTTGACGCTAGTACCAGAGAGATAATTAATTATTTAGGGGTTTTCCTGAGAAGTGAAAAGGTCACCTTCATTACACATAATGTTGAAAAATGCCATGAGTTATATTGCAGATCATGAAACATTAAAATGCAAGCAGTGATTGAGAATTTCAGAGCCTATGTATTTGTTTTCTTGTCCTTTCAAGTTTGAAATGCTTGCATTTCTGCATTACTGAATGGTGTGTTTTAAGGAAAATATATTTGAAAAAGGGAAGGCTGAGGACTTTCCTACTGTGATGGGAAGATGAGAGATGCTGAAAAGAATATACCTGAAAAAAAATCTATGAAAGATTACACAGTATTTTTTTTTTCAACATCAAAAAAGAATAGAAACTCAGTAAACAAAGGGTCAAGACCAGAGAAATGAGAAAAATGCAAGTCAGGAAGGAAAAAGGACCAATATAAGCTCAAGGCAAGAAATATTTAAAGGCTAGAAAGCAACATAAACAACCTCATTCCCACTTGTGCATCCTGCCAGCCCCTGTCTGTGCCCAAGACTACCCCCCACATGTCTCCTTTTCCATGCTTCTCCAGCAAACAGTGACCATTTCCACCCCTGTGGATGGGAGGCTGTCAGATCAACTCAACAGCTCTGCCCTGGTTCAGCCTTGGGAAATCCCACACCCTGCTTCTCCTGCTGGTGCTGCACTGTGAGGTTGCTGAGAGAGTCTCACCTCATTTTGTCCCCTCCCTTGGGTGTCAATCTGAAATACGGAGTTATTCCTTGTGCAGGCTTGAAAAAAGAGCAACACCCTTTCTCCACATTGCCTTGTGATCCCCTACTCTCCTCCCAGGCATTGCACTGCCATGGAGCCCTGTCACCATCTGCAGGATGGGATTGTTTTCTGGGAGACACAGTGTCCTGCCTGGCCTTGCTGCTGAGAAGCAGATGTGCACCTGGGGGAAGGGAAGCAGAGGGACAAGTGGCTCTAGTCAAAGGTTTGCATCAGTGACCCAGCAGCTGTTGGGGGTGGGATAAGGTGGAATTAGAAATCGGTTGAAATAATAATGGAATTGATTTTAAGAAGATAAAATCTTATGTATTATGTCTTCTAGATTAATGAAGTCTATTTAGGAGGGTTAACAGACATTTCAGTGAGTGCCTGCCAGACATGCCAGCTACACGGTCTTCCCTCAGTGACTAGCAATGTTTGGGTCTAAGTGCAGCTTGATACTTCTGCCCAAGTACACACAATACAAACTTCTGAAACTCATTGCAAAGGAACATCAAAAACTCAGTGAGAATAAAGGGAAGATTCCATGACATCAAACAGCAATGGCAATTCTGTGGGGGTTATATTTAAGCCATCAGAGAGACCAGATTAAAATAGCCTATAATTTTCTTTGTACTTTGTGTCACTTCTCTTTTGACTGGGTCTAGACCTTTGGAAGCATCTTGACAAGGAGAAATATAAGGTATAGAGCTATAGGACTGGAGCTGAGGCTGAAAGAAACAATAGTAATGATATGGAAAAGACAAGGTTATTCACTGTATTTTTTGGATCATCTTCGTACCTGAGCTATAAGGAACACAAAAGGAAACTAGTCATGAATTTACACTTGCCATTCAGGGCTGTTTACAGTGAAGCTGAAGGATGTGCAGTGGGTGCTGAAAGGAGAATTTTTGGTAATAAAGCTGAAACATTCCTGCTCTTGTCAGTGTCTGACCAACTCTGCAGACAGAATCACATTTTTATGACCATAATTGCAAGCTTTAGGGGCATGGCAAGTTGGGAGAGGTTCTCAGTAACACATGTGGTCATTTGTTTGAAAGATTTTCCCTGACCAGTCAGTTGACCGGGTGTATTGTGTGGTATGTTAATTAACTTCTTCCATAAGGAGAAAGTAGAACCAGTTTCCATGTTTTGTTTGCATCTAAAAACTAGTTCATTTTGCAGCTAAAGATTGAGCACCTGTGGTAGGTAAGATCACTGGCACTTCTGTTTTTAACTGGCTTCGGGAGGAAGCTTCATAAAGGAAGATAGAAGGACCATCATTTCTGTCTTGAGAAGGTGGTACCAGAAAAGAATATATAATATTTGCAATATTACAGAAAATAAGAAAATAAAATACATTTAAAAGTGATGGGAGGAAGACCTGCCTGTTTTGAGTTCTGGGGGGATGAATGCTTTGAGGTATTCTAATATTACACTGAAAAGCAAACTCAGTTGCCAAATTCATTTGATCAGAGCATAGGGAAGCCTGTAGATTTGTGGAGCAAGATGTGAAAATAAAATTGTATACTTCTTCTTTTAGATGCTCCCAAAATCTCACTTGATAACCTGCTTGGTTATAAACTGCACAAAGTATAGACCAGCTATTCCAGTTCCTTTGCTCTTGGTCTTAATTTATCAGCAAGTCTGTTGTTTACAAATCTGTTCTCAAATAGTTGGGGGTTTATTCCAGTGAATTGTTTCAAGTATTACTCGCCAGCTGCCTTGTGAGGGAGAATACTAAATTTAATAGCTCTCTAGCAAAGTGAAAAAGGCAGTGGGGAGGAAGAAGAGACCTTGAGGAGAATCTCTAGGACAGCTATGAATCTTTGGCTTTGTTTTTTTGTTGTTGTTCCAGAGCTGCCAAGAAAGTCACACCCTGAGGGAGGGTGTAAGCCAGGTCTGTGTGCCCTGCTGAGGACAGGCTAAGGACTTGCTGTTCAGATGTGGATTTTGGCTGGGGCAGGGAGAACCTGGCAGGGAGCTCTGGCACTGCGATGATGGAAGCCTTAGGGCAGATCTCGGCCTGCACAAGCAGGCCAAGGGGTATGTCAATAGCCACTCTTGTATCAACAAAACCCACCGAACTCCTGGCTTGTTCCCTGGGTACAGCTGTGCTAAGTGGAACTGTCAGTCTTAGCTGCAATATTTTCTTGGATGAAATCAGGAAGCATATTTGGCTTCTTGCAGTTAATCCAGGACAGCAGCTCGGGATCATTTGACTTCCATCATTTTGCTATTAGATCCCAAATCTTGATGGTGATTCAGCTCCCAGAACACTAAGCTAATCTGATACTAATCCATGAAAGGTCACTGCTAGCATAATGATACCCTGTAACAGCAGAGCAAGAATATTCAGTGGCATTTTACATGTTTGGTGCTGTTAAGGTTGCATTTGGTGTCACTATAGATCCTACACGGTGGTAAATGTTAAAACACTTTTTTTCATTCCTTAATTCTACTGCCTGATGCAAATACAAATACTGGCTGAGACAAATACAAATGGAAAACACTGAGAGGGCAAGAGATGCACCGTGAATGTAAAGGCAGCCTAAATTTGCTCTTTGATGAGATGCTATCTGATGAGGCTAAACTACAGCTCTGATGTCTGTGACAGACCCTCCTGGCTCAGTTAAGAAACTGTGAAAGCTGGGATGTCCTCACAGGCTGAAGAACTTGGAAGAACCACTGAAAGTAGAACTGACAGGGATGTCGATTTCACTGAGGCATTGATTTTGCTATAGGCCCTAGAAGATCCAGTTTTATAAGAAATGTAAAAAAATATTGGGTTTGGCCTCATTCAGACCTAGCACTTCTTCACCTTTTCACTAGATGACCGTGTGCTCCTTCACCTCCACATCTTCCAGCAGAAACTGCAGACAGGAGTGAGAACAATTGCTGTTCTCAAGTTCATTACACATCCAGTGTGAAATACTTTCTGAGTGTCTCTGAGACATTTTCATAATGCTTCGACCATTATTTGAGTAAAATAGTAAAGCTTTCCCTGTATTCATTTTGAGAGTGACTGTCATTAAAATGAACAAATACCTGTTACCTATGAAGTAAGCCTGGGAGCAAATCTCTGATCCGAGCAGTTGAGTGAAGGAGGAGACAAGAAGGGGAATAGTAATGAGAAGCTGGATGGAAGTTAAAAAAGCAGTTGCCTTTGGCATGTTTTTATTAATTTTTGATTGGTGTGGGGAAAAAGGTTGGTGTGTTTAGTGAACTTTTGGTGCTTCACAAAGTTATGATGAAAACAGAAGTTCCAGTAAATAAGTGTTGAAGTAAAAATTGCTCTGGCAATATTTGTATGAGGAGTGAAAAATTTGGCAGCAAGTATTTTTCAAATGCTGCTGCTTTATGTAATTTCCCCATTCATAGCAGCAATTGCAAATGTAGGACATGTATTTCTAAAGTAAACAGCGTTACTGGGCCTTGTCACCTTTGCCACTGTTACACTCACAGGCCAGAGATCTCTGCAGTAGGCCTGTTAGTCACAGGGAGAGCTCCCACGGCGAGGTGAGGGGAGGTGAGGTCAGGAGAGATCCATGGCTGTGCTGGGCAGGGGGCTGCCGGAGCTGGGGCAGCCTGAGGCAGAGCAGAGAGACCCACCTGGGATCTCTTCACATGACCTAATGTGCAGGTAGAGGGGGATAATAACACCAGGCTTGTCTGTGACCAGCTATGAGATGACACATCAGAGGTAGTGGGATGGGGAGCTAGTAAGAGCCTTCAAATATGTTGAACAGCTTCAGATATGTTGAATATTGTTGTGACTAATTATGTGTATTTCAGAATTTCACCAAAAAAAAAAAAAAATACTATTCACAGTTCTAAGGGTAGATTTTGAATCCTTAAATCATGACAGATATGAATAGTATTTTCAAACTGATATGCTAAGATGGAAAAAAGACAGAAAAATTTGATTCATTCCATTTTGGGAGAAGTCCAGAAAAATCTGGATGTTAATTTAATAAATAGTTTACTGGAACATGCTGCTCTTCCTTAGAATTTCTTTAACATTCTCCTGTCATCCCATCTCAGATTTCTCTCTTTTATTAGTTATGACCTCTACTACACCTCGATAATTTGCTATATCAAAAATTATTGCTCTACAAGGTCATTCATACACCTTCTGCCAGCACAAAGTGAAGCCCTTGAAGACTACATTGGCTATGTCTACAAGCAGAACAGACCAATGGCACCTAATCTATAGGGCAAAGTATAGAATGACAAGATTATTTAGATTTGACAGGGCCTGTGGGTCTTTCCTAGTCCAGCATCCTGCTCAAAGCAGGTCCATAAGGTCAGGTTGCTAAGCAACTTGTCTAGTTGGTTTAAGTATATCTAAGGATGGAGATTCCCCACTACCTTTTCTAGTAAGATCAATCAAACAATAAATAATCTACTAGGAGTTTTGAATGTTGGAATGGTTCTAGTCTCATCTGAGTCCCCATAATTAGCAGGCCATTTGAGGTTTACCTGCAGAGCAACTCTTCTGACTCAGCTTTCTCTAAAGCAGTCGAGTTCATGCAGTTCAGGAGTAGTTTGCCATGTGAACCAAGTGGAGACAATCACTTTGGAAAAGCTCTCCTGAGCTCAACAAAAATGCTGATATTTTCACACATGGTTTTGTTTTAGGAAGAAAATCCCATTGTAGCTTCCTGGTAGTTCATTTGTGTTTCTTCATCTTCTCTGTTGACAACTGTAATGGGAAATACAGAAGATATTCTGTTATAGTATGGTAACAATGATGGTTACTCCAATTTTCATGGGCTTTTCTAGCAGAGATGTGTAGGCCTTGGAGCTCCCCAGGAAGCTATTGAAAGCTGTGGTGTCTTAGAGATGAGGACATGAAACACATTTCTTGCTTGATAGAGATATCTGCAGAAAATGGGTATCAGTATCTGATCCCCTACACTCTGAAATTGCAGAGTTGGGAGTAGATTTAGGGATGCAGTGTGATTACAAGTGAGTCAGAGGCTTACATCAAACTAACCAATATTTTAAATTTAGGCACAATTAAACTTTTTTTTTGCCTTCAACAAAAGAAACTGTCAGACAGTGGATTTTTTATTATATATCCTTTTTTTCCACAGACATATCAGTGAGGAAGGACAGCTTTTGCTATCATAATGTTGACCACGCAGAGGATCAGAAGAGTCAATGCACAGTCTTTTGGAGGAAATCAAGTTCTCCTCTGCCTCACGCTGATTCTGAAGAAAGTTCTCATTTAATGCCTTAAGAAGGTGAGATCTTGCTAAAATCATAGCTGAAGTTTAGCATTTTGACTGTTAATTGAAATGTAAATTATACAAAGTGTCCTCTTGATTATGCTGTTGTAGCCAACCAGTAACTCACTGCTAGTGAATACTGTAGTTTTCAATCTAAACTTCATTTAAAGGAAAAAAGCAAAACTGAGAACAAACCTGAAACTTCATTGACAATATAACATGAATTTTCTGTAACATAGCACAAAATTCTGCTTCACAAATGGCCTTTGCCCCTGCACAAATGGATTTGTGAGGATTTATAGATATGGTGCCGAAGCAATCATACAAATATGTAGCTACATGTACCATGGTTACACTCTGGTAATTTAAACCTCACAGGCATGTTTGTACACTGCTCTTTTTTTCCTTCTGTCTTGTAAGAAGGTTCAAAAGTTTTGGTGGCCTGGCAGCATGTTGTATTGATGCTGAGCTCTCTTTCTTCCCATTTAAATACATTATCTGTGTATTTAAATGGGAAGAAAGTCTGGTGTTAGGCAGCCAATCTTCTTAATAGATAAAAACCAAACTACCCTGAAAATAATACAAAATCCAACAATGCTTTTCTGTGGTCATTTTGTGGATTTTGTTTGTTGGTTGGTTTTTTTCTCTCTGTCTTTATTTCATGTCAAGTATGTCCTAGACCTTGTGAAAATTATGATACCAAACACAGTGAATACCACAGTTGTGCATTATCTCCATTACCCTTACCTGAAAAAAAACCAGCTCCAAATTCTGCTTAGATGACAAGGAAAATGCTCTTGCTGGTTCCTCCTTGTTGTCATGTGTGTGTGACTGCTTGTGGTGTCTCTGGAGAAATGGCAAGTGTGAGGTGAACAGAGACAAACACAAGTCTGGATGCACATGAGCAGGAACATTTGAATGCTAATTGTACCATATCTTCTAGAATTGCTCCACATTTGCATTAGTAACTTTTCTCAATGCCTGAGCAGCCCACAGGGTGCTCCATAGAGGATACTTTGTGATACCTGTGTAACTTCTTGAGCCCACCCAGCTGGCAGCAGAGCATCACATGGGCTCACTCCCTGCCTTTGCTGGGGTGGAGAGGCGAAAATACAACAGAAGGCTTGAGGTTCCTGAGGAAGGACAGGGAGGGTTCCCTCACCACTTGTGATCATGGGCACAAGGCAGACTTGACTTGGGGAAACAAAATCAATTTAAACAAAACCATCACAAAAACATTAACTGCATCAGAGTAGAACAGTGATAAAAATGATCCAATCTCAAATGCACCTTCCCCCACTCCTCCATTCTTCCCAAGCAGGGAATGGGCTTGTTGTCAGTCCCAGTCTGTTCCATCTTCTTTCTGCCACTTTCCAGGGGGAGAGCTCCTCCCAGACCTCCCCTGTGTCAATGGGTGTCCCTCCCACAGGAGACAGTTCTCCAAGAACTTCTCTAACTAGCACAGGTCCCTTCCACGCTCCATCACAGTGATGGATCACTGTGGTGCCTCCCTCAGAGTCACAGCCTCCTTCAGGATCAGGCCCCTGCTCCAGCATGAGGTCCTCCCCAAGCTGCAGACTCTCTAGAACCACCCAGGCACAAGTCCAGCACATATATAAATATATCTTACACAAAATACACAATTTGAGAAGGCAAGCAATGTACATAATACAAGGGAGGAAAAATATAATTCAGTAGAATAAAAACAGTTCAATAGGACTGCTATTAGCTTCACTTTTAAAGCATAAAATCAGCTTTCCAAAGATGCAAGACGGTCACACTCTGTCAGTGGAATAGCACAGGGGATAAATCTGGTTGTAATCCTAGAGCAGCAAGAAGCCTCTCTTCATTAAAAATAAAATATCTCATCTAATAGAAGACATCAATTATCCTATGCTTTGTTTTAAGGGAAAATCAGAGGTAACTTAATGGAATCAACAGAGTGGCACTGAAGTAAAACCATGGGAAGATATTGCCATATCAGTTTCTTTCCAAAATCTGTAATTATCAGCATATTTTTACAACCCTTGAGTTCAAATTGAACTGGCACAGAAATGGAACAGGGTAGATCATGTCGTCGAGTCTCTTTGTAAACCCAGCAAAGGGTCTGTGGCACTGCCTGGAATTCACCCCTCAGTTTTGGACAGAGAAGATTCTAATTTCCCTTCTACCTTCATTTCAGTAAAAGCTTTCTTTTTTTTTTGTGTGTGTGTGTCTGATATTTTTCATATAAAAGAAACATTCTTAATTCTTGGCAATCCCATAGATCTTGTACATGGTTAGAATTACACAAGCATTGGCTGATCTGGAGACAGAATATGAAACCCTGCCAGCTCAACAAGGCATCTTATTCCAGGGCAGTGCCTAAGGATGTAGCATTACCAGATGAGCCTTCTTGATGTCAAAGGCTGTGACTCAACACTAATACATAGTTATTTTTGTCTTTACTGATATCTATTAGGTCACATGAGTAATAGTTCAGGACCTGAAAACAATTTCTCTACATTTTCTCAAAATTAAAGTACTATTCAAAGGCTCCACATTTTTCCACTGAAGAGCCAGTGGACGGTAAAACTTACAAACAAAATCTGAGCTGCAGAAAAGGGTAAGCAGGTGAACACCTTACATAGTTTGTACTTATGAAGGAAGATTTGCATATTCAAGTTGTTAGACTTAATGTAAATATCTGAGGGGTTTTTTTGGATCATATTATAGAAGAAACCAGAATAGGAACTATAAGGTTCCTTACTTTTCTCTAACCTTATACTCACTGATGCATCTTCTCTATCAGTTTGATGTGATACCTCTTCCAGGCTGCATCTCTGGTCCCCTGATCATACATTGTAAATTAATGCTATTTGTCCTGTGGGAGAATGGAATTATTAGCTGTTTCAGGTGTATGGATACATACTATGGGAGGTGGAAATCTATTCACTTTTTTTTTTATCCAGAGAAGCCCCAAATGTGCCTTTTGTGAACCAGCCACCACAGAAAGCCCCAGTGTTATTTTTCCCAAAGCAGCTCTTAGAGCATTTGTTCATTCTCTTTATTTTGTGTTTGACTAGTTCCTCTCAGTAACAGAAAAGGCTTTTTATCACAGAGATGCCAGAGGGTGATCAGATGGAACCAGCAGAGGGTTTCCTGAAGGTGTTACTGGAGGTGGCTGAGCATTTTGCTGCTTCTTGGCATGGCAGGTACACAGGGCAATGCAGGTTCATCAAGAAAAGAAGGCAGGTGATCTGTAGGAAGAATCTGTGACAGGAGGAAGCAGAGATTTCCATGACAAGTTTAGATCACAATGACACCTTGGTACTGTTTGCTGTCCTCAGCTCTCTGGGCATGAGGCCAGATGTGGTCAGGTGAGGGTATCTCTGTGCCCTATATCCATCACGCCCATTTTTCAGTGCTGTTTCTTAATGGTGTTCTGCACTTTTGTACTTTGCTCATATAGGAGGAGTTGATGAGGTTTCCTAGATGATAATGAGTACAATAACTATATGCCCATGCTATCACCCTGTGTATTCCAAAGCAGTAAATTGCTCATCATTATTCTATTGCTGGAAGGAAATTAGAACACTGCCATTAGCAAAATGATGATGGCTATCACTTTTTAATCAAAACATATAATTTTATAGCTTATGAGTTAACTAATGGCTGTGGAACCTGATTTGACATTGATACATCATAACACAGGTCTCAGAGAGGATCTTGGTGGATATTACAAGAACTGCAGGTCAGAAGTATGGGGAGTGCCTTGTCTGCATCAGCAGTAGTCACCTTTTACTATTTCTGGAGGCAGAGATGATGACAGGTGTATCTAGATCTGTACTGTGGTAGTGATTCTCCTTAATATAACCTCCTCTGTCTGTAGCCCCCTCTGTAACAAACTGGGGGAGGAGATCTTCAGCTGTGGATGCTTCAAGCATCCACAGCCCACCTCAGATATGTCCTGGATGCACAGCCCCTGGCTCAGGCTGCTGGCAAAGCGGCTAAGTTGGGACAAAGTCTGTCAGGTCTTAAAAATAAGAATTTTTGAAACACGGATCATGAGGAGCTCAGTAATTCAGGAAGAAAGATCTTGGCCTGACAGGGTGTAAAATCCTAAAGGGAAGAAGAGGGTGATGAGGATTTTTCCAGCTGTTAGCACCATCAGTGTCTTGGAATTGATGGAACTGCTGGGCAATGGCAGCTTAGCAGCAGTCAGCACTGCTTTGCCAGGGAGCTGTGGAGGCCTCCCCTTCCCCTCCTGACTGATGCTCTCCTCACCATAAGTCTCTTGGAATAGCTTCTTGGTGTGGGTAACACACCAGTGCCTAGCCTAGCAGCTTGGGAACTCCTAGCCAGCTTCTGTATGTGCTTGCCAACAAATCACTGCTTTGTACCTTTATCAAGGCTATGCACTCAGAGGAACTAGAGATGCTGAACTATCAACATTCTTAAGCATAAAACCATCCAGATCCCTCAGGGACCCATCACAACTTGCAGGAGTGCTTGGCTGTATTTTACTTCTGTGGTTGTTGAGGACCACATGTGTGTGTGAACTCCTTATATCTATTATTATTTCATGTTTTAGGAGCTGAGAGCTGGAAATGCCACTTTCTGTAAGATACCCTCACCAGAGGCCACTGCTAACTTTCACTAAATGCACCATATTGACATGTAAATGGAACTGGAGTCTGAGGTTATCAGCTCACTTTAGAAGTCAGAAAAGCATGAAAATCTATTTCCTAGCTTGAGATCCAGATAGTATTTAAATAAATGAGACCAGACAATGTTTTGTTTCCTTCACTTGAAAATCAGAAAGATAACCAAAAGCCAAGAAAATGGAAGATTGTCCTTAGGATCTGGAGGTGGAAGTGGGAGTCAAAAGTTTGATCTATGTCATCAAATCAGTCTCCTGTTTGTTTCTTCCTAAGCTGAGATGGGATTTTCTGAGCTGGAACAATTTTTAACTTGTTTGCAAGTTGAGCAGCAGTGTAAAAAGGATGAATTGCCTATAATACAGAATCAATACAGATATTGAATTGAAATAAGGGAAAAGATTTTATGCTTTGGTAAATGTCAGATGAGTTCAAAGAGAGCTTGGCTGTAAACACCCAGGACAGGATTTTATCTTGTTTGTAGAGGTGTGTGTAGCAAAGCAGTTATAGCTGTTCCGTGTGGGGGAAAGAAATGCTTTCTGTTTTTTCCTACTATCTTTAATCCTCCTTTTCATAACTTCACAAGTTTTGACTCTCTATATGTATTTTGAAGCAAGCTGTACTGCTGCTGAGGTGAATAATCTCTTCTATTAAACTGTAATCACAGTAGTGCTGCAGCAGTGTCAGCTAGCGAACGTGCTAACGAGAGGGTGAGGGCTCCAAGGCACTTGCACTCCAGAGGACAGTGAGTAGCTGCTGAGCTGGCTGGAAATCTGTTTTACACCCTGTGAGAAATTCTGACAGTCTGTAATATTTTCATCCTAAATAATAAAACTTTAAATTTCTCTCCAAAGATGAATTTTCCAGGGAATTTTGATTTGGAAACATTAATGATAAAATGCTTTGTTTTTCTTAGTGATGTCCAAATGCTTAATTCTGGTAGTGCTTGCTGCATGATACTACCTCCAAATCCCCAGCTATGGCATGGAATTTTAGATTTCAGATGGAACTGTAGAGAGAAATCGATACTAAACATTATTTAGTGCTGTGGTTTGAGTTTGAATAAGTCTACTAATTTCCCACCAGAAACAAAGTCAAAATGAACATTTTTGGGTTTGATCAAACAACGTTTTGCAGTAGACAGCTGTGCTTGTACAAGTAAATATTTAAAGAGTTCTGTTTGTTATCTCTTCATTTCAGTCTCATATTGCACAACTGAGCACTATGAAATGCTCTGTTATTTCAGTACTGGCTGCTGCCTTTGCTGTTATTGCATTTTTTGTTTTAATAAAAAAAGAAACTCAGAACATAAATATAATCAAGGCTCAAACTGTCTTTAAAATATCAGAACAATTGCAAACTAATATAGCAAGTGAGTGACATAGGCAAAACCAATCACTCTGTCCTAGAGCTCACTGTAGCTTACATCTGCCATCAAGCTTAATATCTGTATCCTGGTGCTTTTCTGCTCCCAAGGCTCACTTCTGTCATAACTTTTTTTATGTTGAGGCTGGCTCATCATAAAAAGAACAACTGCTTTTTGTCACTCTTTATCTTTTCAAGGTGATTTAGATCATTCTTGTTGGTTTGGTTTTTTTCTGAAAAAGCATAAGGGATAAATAACTGTCCCATATACCCAGGGATGTGGGATTTTTTTACTGTCCCTTCTGTTCCTGACTTCTGTTTTCTCCATGCAAACTCAGCAAACAAACTCTGCTCCTTCACAACAGGACAGGTAAATTGGCCAATTCCCAAAGCTCTGCTGTTGTTTATAACACATATTGTGACTACAGGAAAATGAAATAAAGCCATGGAAGCACAAATCAAGCATAAGGTGCTCAGCTTGAAGATGAGGGAGCTGATGATGATCATTTCATTAAAGCTAATAAGAGGAGTGCAACTGCATTGCCACATGCTGTATTGAATATTTATGCTTCGGAGGCCAAGAACCTTCATTTCAAAACTGATGAGTGCAGTACAAGTCTCAGATTGAAATAGCAAAGATTATTCCATTGCTTAAATTATTTTGTTACCCCAAATATTTTAGTTTTGTCAAAAAAGTTTGATAAGTTGAAAGGAAAAACACTTCAAAATGATTAAATGAGAGGGGAACATAGTTCAGGTTTTTTTCTTAAACACTGAAGCATGGGAAATCTCAGCCTTCCTAGCAGTACATGAATGATAGCAAATGCAAACTGGAAATAATAGCAAATGCAAACTCTTGGCAAATTCCAGCTGCAGTTTCTCAAGGGAAAAGACTGTAAGATCAGAACTAGAAGTAGAATGCAGATTGCACTGATTACTATTATTTGGGTCCTTGGAACATGCCTGTGTCTTCCTTTCTATTTGTACAAGGACAAGTAAATGCAGAAACAGATCTCCTACCAGGTCTTGCAGACTGAAAGTGTTTGTGTTTTTGGTGGGTATTTTAATGCTGTCAGTTGGAAATTCTTGTATGCCTGTAAATCCTGTTAGGCTTGAATTGTCCTTTAGGTGTACATACTGCCATGGTGTTGATATGCATCCAGAGGGAACACTTCCCATGTGGGAAACTGGTAGTAACAGGGTAGCTGCTCTTACTGTGTTTGGGGGATAGAGAGTCTTTGTTACATGCTTCCAGGACAAGATTTTGTGTCCCTTCTGGCATTTTTGTCTTAAGCAGAAACTGATGTGAGAGATGCTCAAGTTAATGGCACAGGGCAAGAAAATGAGCTCAAGGATTGTCACCTAATTATAGAATGTTGTTGAATTCCATTAAAAAAACATAATAGTTTAGTGGTTAGAATGCTTCCTGGCATGGTTTCAGTCCAGTACTACTAGTCTCTCTCACACAGCTCCTGTGCCTTGGGGTTGGCATAGATGAGGGTTTCTATCCACAGGTCAGTGTAAATGAGGAAACCTGCTTTGGAAAGAAGACAGTATATCCATATGGTGATAAACCATGTCATGCCCCTTCTCAGAAAACTGACCCTGTTCTATTTTATTTCTAAGTATAAATGCAGACTGTCATCTCACTATAGCTCTGCTGCAGGTGCCAGCTGACCTTAAACGACATGCAGTCTTGGGCTGCCCATGTACATGAAATATTGCCCCACTTGATGTCAAGTGTTAGGAGCCTTTGAGGACAGGAGCTAAGGACCTGATACAAACTTAAGCAGGAGAAGGAGCAATAAAAAGCACTAATAAACATGCCCTGCCTCTTAATTTTGTTTGGCCTGCAGGGAGAAAGGTGGTAAGGGAAGATTGTTCTCAACCTTAGCAGCTCCCCTGTATTTCAAGGATCAGAAAGTGTTTGGTCCATAATGAAAAGGTCTCATTCCAGTCAGATCAGATTATGGGGAAAAAGGCAAAGCAATAGTGTGTTTCAGCACTGACTGCAGTTAATAACTCGGCTATGAGTCATTACAAACCAACCAACTCTGCTTCTTTTTCTGTATTTTCAAGAAGAAAATGATGATTAAAAAACCTTCCTAAATTCTAAGGTTACATATGCACATGGATATGCACCTAATTTATTTTTAACATAAATATTACGGATATCTATAGTAGCTGTTAATGGGTCATAGTTGCTCAACAGAATATTCTTAGTGTTGTTCTAGAAATAACTCACAGATCTTCTGCAGGCTTTAAAAGGAAGCAGTTGGGACTGGCTTATGGTGAAGGCTGGCTTACTTGGCTGTGTCAAAGTGTACAAAGATAATTTATGTGCATGGCAGTGACAGGAGATTTCGAGCAGAAAACTCTCTTCTACTGTGTTGTGAATTCATTTGTCAACACATTAGAACTATTTCAGGGGCACACAGGGTATCCTGTTTGCAAAACACCACCTGAATAGCATGAAAATTCCAGTTCTTACTGGTTTTGTTTGCATGAGATGTTCTGAGAGTGAACTGCAGAGCATGAAAGAGAGTGTATTAAATATCTAACATAAGTGAAGTGTTAGAGAGTGTAAGAAAAGCTGAGGCAGGATTATTAAACCATCAGCAGAAACTGATAATTACCATTAGAAAAACCCAGACCCTCTTTGAAGATGGTAAGATTCAGGGACATGTAATGAACTGGAGGTGTTGCCTGTGGCACTGTGTATTGATACAGAATTGACTTTTGTTTTCAAGAGATCTTTGGCAACATTAGAAATTGCTGGCTTGAAACAGGCTGCCTTTGCCTGTCTCACTGTGCACTCAGAACAAGCAACTGGAGGTGACCTGGTCACCAGGTTCAGTCCTACACTGGTGGGTGAGAAAAATAGGCTCATTTGTCCTCAATGGCACATGGCAGAGCATCGTCCAGTCATTGCAGTAAACATCTTGGGTATTGCTCCTTCCCATTTCACTGCAGTAAACATCTTGGGGATTGCTCCTTCCCATTTCACTGCAGTAAACATCTTGGGGATTGCTCCTTCCCACTTGGCTGTGCCGCAGCTTTTTCTTACCTTTCAGCTTGGCTTTCATTTCCAACTTCAACTAACAACTTGTGGATAACCATCTCCACTAGATGATCAGCTCTATTGGTCTTAGTGATTTGACAGATTTGGGCAGGGTCCCTACCCTGGACTCTGGCAGAACTTTGAACTGCAGGTTAAAAGGAAAGCTAAGGGTGTCTGTGTTCCAGGACTGCAGTTACAGAGGAATGAGAATACTGTGTTATATAGGATGAGGAAATGTGCATTCAATTGTCATTACACTGAATGAAATGGAATTCGTTTCAGGGAAAAGATATGAGTTAAGGGTTGTGCCTCTAGAACACAAAGGAAATACAGTATTTTAAAGTATACTTCACACCCACAGAAGTGTCTTAGCATGGGAAATTACAGAGAAGAGGTCTGGAAGGGATCCGAGAAGGTCAGTTAGTCGATCCCCTGCTCCAAGGCAGGATAAGCTATATATAAATCATCCCTGGCAGATGGCTGGGTTATGGCCTGCTAAAAAAAAAGCCCAGTGAGGTAGACACAGTAGCTCCCCAGGCAGACTGCTCCATTACTCAACAGTTTCACCAGCACAGAGTTTATCTTTGGCCACAGTGCAAACCCCTGCTTCTTTTCCTGATGTTGCTCAATAGAAAAAAATAATAATCAAGTGTATTCCCTTTCTCTGTGCAGAAAGCAGGCATTACAGGAGAGCAGAGCCCTCTCAGGAGAGTGCTCTACACAAGGAGACTGTGATATGGGTCATACACGTTTCTAAGTTGTGGCAGACTCAGTGGCCCTATTCAGTAATTAAACTTGTGTATGTTACCTGTCTATACAAGTTACTGAACAGAATGCTGAAGTGTTGATTTATATCTTGTGACTCCCCAGCACCCTCCTTGTGGGTGTTTCTAGCTGTGTGTACATGACACGTGCACATATGTGCTCCTGTACTCGCTCAGCCCTGGCACCAGACCAGGTGAGCTTTGGGATGGATCACGTTAGGAGAACAGTCACTGAGCCTGCTAGTCCTTGTGCCAGCTCAGAAAGCAATCAGAGCAAACTCACACCCCTCGAGAGCTGTCACCTGGGACTGAAGAGCTGCCAGTCAAGGGAGGTTGCTCAGAGTCAAGGCAGGACACACAGCAGGGCATGAGCTGCTCCATAAAGTGCCTGTGTTGGAGGCACTAACTGAAAGTTGTGTATGAAGGAGTGGCAGGCTGACTAATTAAAAGACCTCTCCCTATTTTTTCTGAGCCAGTTAAGAACCTCTGTGCATTGGGCAATGGGAGTCAGGCCACCTTGTGCCTTGGCATGAGCCAAACTATAGTGTGACATGGACGAGACACACACACAAGGCTGCACATGGAGACAGTCTAGTGCCTGGAGGGGCCTCTGGTGCAAAGCCTTGCACAGAGGGGAGGCTCCTGGCCCTGGCTCCTGAGGATCTTAGATATGAGGTGCCATGGGTTGATGAGTCAATCCATGAGGGGGCTCATGGGGACCAGGGCCATGAGGAGCTGGGTGTGTTGAGGGTCTCAGAGCATGGAAGGTAATGCCCTCTAATTTTACACACTCCCTTAGTTTCCCAGCATGTCACAGTCATGTATTAGCTCTAAAAGTAATTGTGTGTGATGTAGCTTACTTGACATCCAGTATGGGGCAAATTATCTCAGTCTTAATGCATAGCAAGACAGGACTGCAACATGCCATACCCTAGTGGACTGATTTCCCCATCAAGATGTGCCCACATCCATAAAAGTAGAATTTAGTTCAAATATATTTGTCTCTCAACTGACATTTTCTCTCTTCTGCTTTTTTTCCACTATATTTCTACCTGACCCCAGTTCCCTCAAAATAGGGTGGGAATTCAATGGCTTTCACGTTACTGAAACAAGATGGAGTGCACTCTTTCTTAATATTAAATTAAACTAGAAAATAACAAAAGTGCATAAATTAGAATACCTTCTCTAACCCCATCCCCACTAACTAAACAAAATAAAAATCCCATAAGGAGCTAGTAGAACAGTGAGAGATCCACGTTATTCCTTTCAGAACTCTCACAGTATCTCCTGCAGGCAAACTTTAATATTGTGAATCCACCACTTGATATTGAAAATAAGACTAATGGTTTGCAGTAGGACTGTAAAACTTCTTAATGAAATGGAAGAAATTAGAAATAACACTTAATTACATAGTGTGTTTGGCCTGTGGATGCTGTACTTCTCTTCTTGAAAAAGTCTGAAAATAATTCTGAATTGACAGACATATATCAGCTATCAAAATGTAGCTCCTGTCTGCAGAAGCAGTTCACCTCAATGCTTTAAACATAACCATCCCAACCTTTGCAAATTATATTCATCTATCAGTCAAAAAGTGGGTATTTTTTCCCCTCAAAACATGTATATTTTATGAATGCAGAAGACTGGCATGTATAAAGCTAAGAAAAACATTTCTGATGAAAGCTTACCTGAAATCTATCTTTCTTTTCTGTGACATGTGGGCATAAGGCCAGGGAAGAAGGGTGTGGGGTTGGTTTTTTTACACTTTCTGCAGTATTTTGCTTTGTTTCTGGTCAAGTTGATGGTTTCGGACTTATGGTGAATTTTTTAAATGTCATATTTATAATTATGTTATCTAGATGTATGCATGATGCTTCAGCATTTAGTTTTAAGGTGGGATGTATGTGTAAGAATACATAAATTGAATGTTAAGAGAAAGATGTGTTTCTACAATAGAGTATTCTTAAAAGCTTTACACATACATATAGGGATAATGGAAATAGGAGAGTTTCCAGTTGACAGAACACTCCCAGTGCTTCTAGCAGCAGCAATGTGTTCTTTCTCAGGTTGAAATCCAATATCAACAGACTTGAATAAGCCATTCAAATCCACAGAGGTTTGGGATTCTTGGCATTGCTAGGAATTCCAGAACATACACATCCTAAACACAGTATGTTCTTGGGACACATCTCGATTTTCTATGAAAAAAAGATTATAAACCCTAAAATAGAGGAAAAAGCCTCAAATGTGCCTTTTAGCCACCAAGCAAATAGCCTTGCTCAGTGTAGTTGGGAATTGGCAGTGCAGTGGTGCCTAGTGCCTGGTCTGCAGGCTGAGCTGGCTGCTGCTGCCTCTTCCCACTCTCCTGGGCAGCCCTGGCCAGTCTGCTCCTCAGGACGTGGCAGTTCCATCAGGGAATAGCCCTGCATTCTGAAGTGGTGACTGTGACCTTGACTGGCTGAGGGTGGATGCTCCTTTTAGCCAAGGCTACAATGATGTGTTACATGATGGGGATTAATATTTATAAAACCCTTAGACAAAAGGTGCTGCATATTGCAAATTAGAGTTACCCTGAAGTCTTTTATTTTTTTCATTTTGCCTGTTCAGTGGCATTTTAGTTGAATTAGCATTTGCCATATTCATTATTATTAATACATACAAGAGAACTATTCTAGCTTGTTTTGTGGGAGGATTTCAACTGTTTCAAGCTTCATTAAGGCAAAACCAGAATTTATTTTCTTATACTCGTGTTGAGGACCTGAAACATTTTACCTTAATATACATTAAAACTCCTTGGTTAGAAATTAAATCGGACTACAGAGAGTTGATATGGAATGAAGAAGGGATTGGCTGGAATATGTTTTAGATGGAACTCGGAATCGTGAGCAGTGAGCTCAGAAATCTGAACTCGGGTTTGTCTAAATGTCAAAGGATGTTGCTTGTACATAGGATTAAACTTTCAACATTTTCCTCGTGCTGTTTTGCTCTATTCCACAGGTTACCTTTGCCCTACAAAAAGCTCTTGGTTACTCCACACTATAGTGTACGTGAACAGCAAATTAAAAGCAGAGAAACATGTCTGCAGCACAACAGGCTATTTTAGTACCAGAGAAACTAGGGTAAAGGTTGCAGCTGGTTAACAAATATTTTGGCAGCACATATAAAGGAGTGAAAAAGGAAATCCACAATGCTGACGTTTGCACTATCAAAGGCTTTTCAATTCAGATTAAATTTTTAAACACCATAAAATGCTTGGCTTGAACATATAGACATAAAATAGCATTCCTAATGTTTTTCAATACGAAGGCTTGAAACAGGGAGCTGCTGACACAGATCTTTTGAAGCATTACATTTCAGTGAAGGAAATGTACTTTTGAGCTATTTGACATCGAGGCAGCTGAGTACCTTGGCTGGAAATACAACGTGGGATGAACCAGTTTGTTTCTGTTGCTGTGCTCCTCCTAAGTGTGGTTCAGCAGAAACAGGATAATCTTCTTTTAGGGCTTGACTTCACTGGACAGGTCATCTTAAATTACCACATTTCACCAATACTCACTTGCTTGAGGCAAGTCTGAGCCCAGCTGCCTGTCTCATGTTCAATCTATGGGGTGGGGGAATTCACTGCAAGTGAATTAGGCAGGAATTTATAATAGCTTATGGAAGGTGCACTCTTTATTAGTTTGTCATTCAATCGTGGCTCTGTTTAAGTCAAGCCAAATTCTCCTTAAAAAGTACTAAATATAGACTGTTCAGAGAAGGCTGGGCAGATAGTAAAACCTTGTTTACTTCTGAAGAACAGAGATTTCAGGGCAAATTTAGTGTCGTTTCCTATTTCCCAGAACATCGGCAGACTTTTACCAGCATGGTGTGTATCTTGGTGTGCTGGGCTCCGAGGTGCTCTAGTGCTTGTTTGCTCTGCTTCTCCCAGCAATCTCCTAGATCTTAATGCTGGGAAGAGAGGCAGGAGAGGTTACAGCTGAAAAGTACATGATGTTGTTTTGAACATATTTTTGGAAGATGGATGGATGTTCTGGAACTTTCTCACCAGTTCAGTCTCTCCCAGCTACATTAACTCCAGAGGCAGCCAGCAGCAATCCTTGATACAACAGGAGCAGTGTTTCAAGCTTTGCTCCAGATAATTTTCCACAAGAAGCTATAAGGAATTTAGGACATATGGTGTGACTTACCATAATGAGGCAGCTTTCTATGAACATGATCTAATACGTTAGCAGAGGGACCTTTTGCCTTACCCAGTTAGATGAATAGTCAGTCCACCTTCCAAACACATTTTCTCATCATTGCATCATGTGCTTTTCACCCACCCTGTGTAATATGAGGCAACTGGAGAAAAGATTGCAGTGAGAATCTGAGCAAATCTACAGGCTAAACTACACAAAAAATCTCTGCTATTACAAGACTTCCATAAAATACTTTGACATGCTTTCAACAGGTACTTTGTTCCACATATATACCTTGAAAATTACTTCCCTAAAGAGGCTCAGCACTGATACTGTACCTAGCTGTTATCATCACCATGCTTTTTACCTTGCTTTCCTGACTTGTAAGTGAAACCTACTTCCCAACTGCACCCTATGATTGTTTTAAGGCAGGGCAAATGTTTTTCTCTGAAGATCTGTCTGCTTGTGTCAGTAGATCATGCCATTGGATTTTTATTCTTTATATAATTTTAGATTAAATTAGTGGATCCAGAAGTTCATGGATTGTGACAGGTGACAGTGTTTTAGGGCTTTCTTCGGAATGAGGAGCACACAGAATAACTAAAAAAGAAATACTGCTGCAAAATCTTATTTTCCCTTGAATGTGCTACAAAATGCTAGAAATTTCCCTGACATCTGTGCAAAAATCAATATGTTTACCAGAAAAATGGTATATAAGTACCTGAACAGAAAACTATGTGAAACACTGCTGCTATAGGGTGGACCTAGCAAGGGGTTTTGGCTTTTGAGGATTACAACAGTTTTGATCTGTAACTCACAGCACTAGAGGCTGTACCAGGTAGGTACAAAGGATCACATTTCCAAGGATCTAGCTTTTAGGGCACAAAACCTTCAGAAGTGGTTTTATGGGTTTTAAACTTCCCATCTAGAGGCTAAGTTGGAGTTGGAGCAGTACAGAGGGAACAGAGGGTACAGTCTCAGTTCATCTCACCAGAGATACCTTGCTGTGCTGAGCACAAGTTAGAGAAAAAATGACAGCCCAACCTCCTTCCCATCCCCTTGGAGCCCTCCATGTCCCAGCAGAGGAGCAGATGGTGCAGCCCTGTGTTCCCCAGAGGGTAAAGCCTTTGGCACTACTGGGCTAGCTTAGAGCAGAGGGAAGAGCACTCTGGTGGTGTTTGTTTGAAAAGAACAAAGAGATTCCTGCCCTCTGAAAACTTTTCATGAAAGCTGACCATGTGTATTCTGCTGTATCAGAACTCAGCCAGGAAACTGCTTTCTTGAAGTAAATTCCATTAAAATCAGCTGCTGCTGTACTTGATGGGATTGTTACCATGAGAAAGGGGTTTGGGATCCAGCTCCTTTCTTGTATGTCACCTTTACTAGAACTCTGCATGTGTTTAACAATTGCCACCTAAAAATAAGGAAAGATTTGGATGACATTGTCAGTAAGATGGAAAATCGAGAGTACAGGAATATGCAAGCAGGTTGGAAGGGAAGGGACAGTCTCCCTCCTTTGCTGCCTTCAAAGAGAGACTGTTTCCTGGAAGATATTTTTCAGCCAGATGCAAGTTGTTAGATTCAGGGGAGGCAAATATCCTGTGGCCTTTATTGTAAAGGAGCTTGGATGAGTTTATTTATTAGTCCTTAAATTCAATGAATCTGTGAAACACAAGAGGAAGGGCCCCAGCCCACTCAGCATGGGCTATATGAGCTGAGAGAAAGGCAAGGGAAAATAAAGAGCAACAAGTAAAGAGATTTTTTCAGTCTTACAAATCAGAAATGAATCCCTTGTCTCCAGTAGTGAGAGGAGATCTTACTGCTCTCTGTAGCTCCCTGAAAGGATGTTGTAGTGAGGTGGGTGTTGGTCTCCTCTCCCAGGTGACTAGTGATAGGATGAGAGGCAATGGGCTGAAGTTGCTCCAGGGGAAGTTTAGGTTGGATATTAGAAAAAAAATTATTTACTGAGAGAGTGGTGAGGCCTTGGAACAGGCTGCCCAGGGAGGGGCTGGAATCACCATCCCTGGAGGTGTTCAGCAAAGGTCTTGATGTGGCACTTCAGGACATGGTTTAGTGGTCCTGATAATGTTTAGTAGATGGTTGGACTTGATGATCTTGAAGGGGGTGTCCAACCTGAATGATTCTGTGATTTTTACATCAGTGTAACAGAAGAACAAGACCTGTATGCATCTATGTTAAAAAGCCTTGTAGGAGAAAGATTAAGCTTCTCAAATTGGAGGCTCTCCAAAGGCTTTGAGGAAAAAAAAATGGTAAAAAAAAAAAAAGCATCTATCAAGTACTTTTTAGTTTTAATACTATGTAAAGCAACTTAGAATACTGCTCGATGTGCACAAGTATTAGTGATGCATTTCTGCTCTTCCCAGTATCACGTGCCTTGTGGGTAGATGTATTTTTTTCCTGTTGCTGGTAGCATCAACAGTAATATAGGTGAGAAGTAGAAAAAAGCATTGTAGGGCATATTGCAGGGGACCCCTAAACAGCCAGCAATGGATGGCAAAATGTCTGGGAAATTACTGGCTGCTCTTCAACGGTGCTCTAGGAAAATTGTGATTTTCAGATACGATCTGTTCAGTCAAATTAAAGTCTGATGACTGCCTCGAGATGTCCATTTATCACCCAAAACAGATCAGACCATGAGAACAGGCAACAATACATGATTGTTTTCAAAGGCAACACATCATCACCTATGGGTAAAATTGCCAGCAGCAGTCAGATAAGAGGGGCAGGAAATCAGAGTACAACAATAGATCACGTCAGGACAGGATATTACAGAATCTCAGCTGGGTTCATAAATAGAAAACAATGAACTGCTGCTTCCATAGTCTTACCTGCCAAACTGTATTAAAAAAACTTAAAATGTTATTGCCACCTGTTACAGCAGTGGAGATTTGGTTAAGGAATGAACAGATTGTACTGAAACAAGTACACCTGCTTTTTTATATATGCAGACCTGAAAGCAAGACAAAGCACGTGTGTTTTCTTTTCCAATCCATGTCTCTCTCCCTTACTCCCTTTCTCTTCCTTTTGAGAAGGGAGAGGGGTTAACAGAGAACATCTGTTACAGGTCTAGTGAACGGCCCTGACCCTAAACCTTGGCATGCAGCAGTTCTGAAACCTGGAGCAGATGTGCACATGGCTCACTCTACTGGGCACGAATTGCCTGAGAGGTCCTGGCCCATGTGATTGTATCGAGCACTGGCCTTGCTCAGGGAACACTGGCTAGGGAAAAATGCCATTGTGAGATCCTACAGGCCACAGCTGAGTGTGCTGTTCCCCTGGCCTACAGCAGGGATGTCCACAGTGATGCAGCCTTTCACCAGACAGGGAAGGAGCAGGTGGTGGTGGTCTGCAGGCTTTCACTACATCCACAGCCCCTTTACTAGCACCAGATTGCTGTGCCATGAATCTATAGGAGTCTGGCAGAAACAGCTTCCAAGGAGAAAAGCCCATACATTTTCTAGACTGGGGAAGGGGAAACAGAAAAAGGGGTGATGCATTTCCAGCACTGAGCAGCCTCTGAGGTAGAGCCATGAAGGTAATCTTTTGTATCCAGAAATTAGCAACACGTGAATGTAAATCACCAAGAGGGCCTTGTGGTGCATGCCCAGAATTAGTTAGACTTGGCAAAGCTGAGTATGATGGTGGCATCTGCCATGCTTTTAGTGCTTTGGCAAGCAGCATCCATTCAGCTGGTGCTGGCATGACTTCTGAAGAGAGCAGTTTAGGAGATCCAGTAGCCAAATGGCGTCCAGCAACCATTCAGGGGGGTGGGTTTTACTGTCCTCAAATCTGGAGATACCTGGAGCTTTTTGCTGCCTCTGTTGTAGGCACCTTAAGAGCTTCATCCTCAACCAAGCAGGAACGTTCTTGTGGCAGACTGAGGGAACTGCAGACACAGACAAGGCACTGCCTTCTTTCTGTGGTCATGGGAACACTGTGGACGTGGCTTAATTCTGCTTGCTTGCCCTGTGGCACTGCAGATCCATGGAACACACAGCTGAACAGGGAAATAATTATGTGTAAGATTTCCATGGGTTCAAATATATGTATATATATATTAAAAAGTCCAGTGCTAATGGTGCATTTCAAAGCCTTATTACAGATTTCTTATGTTTGAATATTGGATTTCAGAGCTGCACTTCTGTAAAAAAGGTGGGAGTTTGTAGGTGGCTGTTCAGATTGTGCCTTTCTCTTCCTACAAGCTGCAAATGACAAAAAAAACCCCCAAAAAACTGTAACGATCCCTTGGCAAGAAGCTGCAGATTTGCAGAAGTTGGAATTTAGAGCCATAAGGTAGCCAAGAGATGCTTCTTTCCAAGCTGAGCCTGCTGCCAGTGCAGAGAACAGGGCGAGCCAGGTTTCATTTAGCACCTGCAATAGTACAGCAGGGCAAGGAGTTCCCTGGGTGGGAACCCAGCTGCTGCACGGAGCCTCTTGTACTTCAGTGGAGCTGCCAGGGCCACCCCCTGAGCCCTGCTCCTTGGCACACACCTGCAGTGCTTCAGTCTCGTGCTTTTGAGCATCCTGCAGACCCCAGTGAGGGGTGGCAGGACCAAATTACACCCAACAGCTCGTCATTTCTAAGCTTACTTAACTATGACACAAACAAAATGTTTGGCACTAAGTACTTAAGTTTAAACAGCTCAACAGAGAAACCCTAAACAAATGAATCAAGGGAAACAAAACAGTGCTTTCAGAACTATCACAGTCCTATCCATTTCAACACCATGAACCATACACTTCGATACAAACTAGCACTAGAACAACATTTTGCAACCATATTCCCTAAGAAAACGGTGAAGTTCTGCAGTAAGATTTTCTGATCTTATTATCCCTCATTTTTTGTTCTTCTGGAAAATTAAAGAAGTCATTATGGTGTAATAAAAAAGGGTATAATTTTGGACTGCATTATAATTAAAATGAATGAGGTCAATGAACTGTCTCTGAATCATTGCTTTTACACTCAGGAATGCTGTTTGGTTCAGATGGTATTTTATGTCTCTGTTATAAGTGCTACACTTTCAGACATACCCCAAAATCTAAACCTGTATCTGTGATAAGCAGACAAAGTCCCAGTCATTATGTGCATAAAGCTGAGTGTCAGAGCATAGGATTAGTTTTTAATTGTTGGTTTTTAATTTGTGTCTGACTAGCTAACGCTGCTCCATGTGCTGTTGTGGTTGATGCACAAACATCTTGTCCAGACTGGCTGGAAATTCTGTACTTCACAAATTGTGCATAAAACATTATGTTTAAAGATTTAACTTCTTTCTGAATACTTTTTTTTAAATAAGCTCATTAGAAAAAATAATACTTTAGTATAAAGTTATACGTTTTAAGAGTTAAAATAAATGGGGTTTGGAGAATGAACCTCTCCAACAATAATAATAAAAAAGCTTTAACATCAGGTGATTGGTGTCCTCCTGTCTCCCAGATAATAGCACAGAGATGGGGGTCTACTGACAAACCAAAAAGTACCTGTACCCAGATCCTCAGAAGTATACAGAAATACTCCTCTTGATTTCTGTCCAAGCACTGATCCTTCTAAAGGCCAACAGTACCAAGCTGGTGAGTTACAGAGCAGATGTGTGAGAGGTGAAGCCAAGGCCAAGCAAAACTACTTTGTTCTGGCAGCCTGCCTACTTTTAACCTCCCTGTGCATGTCCCAGCTCCCATAGCAAAGCTCTATTTTGGACATGCAAAACTACCTTTCTTCCAAGCATGGCTTACAGGAGAACTGGAGGTTTAATGACAAGCTGTTCTTTTTAACAATTATTTCTTGAACTGCAGGCCAGCACCTTTCTGGGGATCCTGAAAGGGCTTGGTCAAATACCATGTGGCAGCATTTCTCTCTCTCAGGTTGGCAGCAGCTCTTGCACTAACAAGTGAGGACAGCCTATGATTAGTGGCCAAGGGATTTTACCCAGGGAACTGATAACCACCTAAAATTGCTGACAGCAGTTAATTTTCTCCAAGGTGGAGGAGTGAATACGAAGGTTTGTAGCCAATTATAAACTCTTCTCTCTTGGCTGATATGGAAGAGCTGAGCTGCTGGAAACTCTAACTGACGGTGAGATGAACCAAGTGGAGGTGACATTTTCAGGGTTGTGTAACACAGTTCTAGACATTTCTAGAGTCTCTTGCTGAGTTAAAATACTCCATTCCCTGCACTTGTGCTGACAAAAGTATGTGAAATTAACCCAGCACTGCCAGCTTCTTCTGCCCCCATTTTTCACTGGTCGTAACAAGCAGCTGGAGCATTACAAAAATAGAAGTGGCTAGAAAAGCAGAAGCACATAACCAATAATGATGCAGAGATAAAGCCTCAATCATTTGGTAGCTTGACACATTTTATTCACTGAGGTTTTACAGGATTTTTCAGAGATGGAGATAGATAATGCACGAGTTGATCCCATGTTCCTGCTCTCCTGAATAGAGCTTCACTTCTGCAAGCACAGGGTAAGTCCAGAGTCTATATGGCTCATTTGAGAATGATGATGAGTTCTTAAAGCATTTAATGGGACTTGTAGATAATTGCAGGTACCAAAGAAAGGCAAGTGTTTGAAGTGTATTTTGATTTCCATAAAGAAGTGTCAGATGGCCTTCTCTTCATTGGCTGAGTAAGTGTAACATGGATGCTGACATTGCACATTTCCTATCCTAGGGTTTTTTTTTTTTAGTCTTTTCTCTCTAAAATGGTTAGGGCTGGATGTGAAATGATAGCATCATCTCATTTCTTTAGTCATTTGCTCAGGCTATCAAAATGGATCCAGTTAATATCAGTTGCACAGGTGAATTTTATCTATAGTGCTGCACAAACATCTATTTCACACAGAAAGAACTGTGGCTCATTTTCTATGTCAACAAGTAATCGTTCAATCCTCATCATTATCACCATTGTAAATGATAACTTTTAATCAACAGCAACAAATCTATCACTCCTCTTGAGCTGACAATCTGCAGATAACAATTTTCATTCCATTATCAACCACAGCAGTGGTACTGTGTTATTAAATAGTATTTTCAATAGTCAGTATTTTCACTGAGTGAAAGAACGAAATGTAAGGGTGAAAATATCAAAGCTAAGACCCACCATCATCCCTGATCTCACCACTCCTGATGTCTGTGTTGCAGAGCTTCTGAGAAGTCTGGATCACAAGACTTGACAATTGTTAGTGCAGAGCATTGCACAGGGTTATGAAAAGACCACAATTTAAATGACAGTATCATGGTTTGGGAGAAAGTTATGTAAATAAAACCTCATAGACTTGCACAGATATTTCAAAAGTCTAAAAGTTGGGGTTTTTTAAAATACTTTTAAAAATACTTTTAATTTCTTTTTTGTTTGTTTGTTTGTTTTGTTTTTGTTTTGTTTTGTTTTAAACCTTGGCAGACTATAAACCAATATTTTTTTATCAGAAGGAAGATTTCAGAAAATAAGGTGGTTGATTAACAGCCTGGTTCCATTATAGAAATTTTACTGCAAATGGTTGGTGCTCAAAAAGAAAATGAAACAATAAAAAAAACCCAAATAACAAGTTTTAAATGATGTCTTAACTTTTCTGATGAATACTAAATGATTAGTTATTCTTAAACTGCTTCTTCAATCAGTTTTCTTTATGTGAGTTGATTTGCATAATAAACTGGTAGAACAACAGCATCATCACACCTGTCAAGCAGACAAGGTAATTCCCATTCCCTCAGAAGTATCTACATTTCTATGTATTTGTCAGGGTTCACGTGTCACAGTGGCTCCTGTAAAAGCACAAATTATTTATCAAGTTTTCAGCAGGGAACACATGCCTTCATTTTTTAGCACTTTAAGCACACTAGAAGAACAAAATTGCTGTTTACAAAACCAAACTAGGGAAAGGGAGAGCCTTAGTCCATCCATGTAATTTTGTTTTTTGGACAGCACATATTTTTTATAATCCTACTGTTCCTACAGCAAATATTTAAGTGCATCTTTTTAATTTATAGCTCTGATATAATCTGTTGAATACCAGAGCTCTTTCTTGGAAGTGTCTCTTCAGAAATTCTGTAGATACACACAGTTTTAGTGAAACTATGGTTTTGGCCATGGTTCCTCCAGATGACTGTCAGCAAAAGGCAAGAAGTGCCCAACTGAAATTTTACTCTAATGTGGGTGTTATCTGATGGCTTGAACAGGAGTGTCATTCTCCCTCTAGTCTGTCCAAGAGTTATGACCTTCAGATCTTTGGGTCTGGCATACCTGAAAAGGACACTAACTGTGTTCTAGGCCACAAACACAGTGTCTATCTGGGATGAAGTTTCTTTCTCCTTTTCTGAAAGCCTTTCTCATGCTTTTGGAGTTCCTCTCTTTATGCTGTCTCCTAGTGTTGGACCACGAACTCCATGGGAGCTGGCTGTGATACCTTGCAGCAGCTGGTTCATGCAAGGAGATTAAGCCTTAGGAGCTCTAGAATTACTTTGAAAAACAAGAGAGATCAACATGCCTTTTAATGGTTCAACCGTGTTTATTCAAACAGGAAAAGGGAAAGCTAGGTCAGAGATCACACCAGAACTTAGAAAAGCAAAACAAGATAGGACAACAAGAGCATTAGGTAAGATGCACAGTACATCGACAAACACAACCTGTAGCAGCAAATAACACACAAATCATGTCAAAAATGGGTCCCAGACATAAACATGAGGTTTATTGACAAGGGGACCCGAAGAAGCCCCTTATCATTGTTCCCCAGCTCCAGCAAATGCTGCCAGTTATGCCTTCATTGCTAGTGAAAGGAGTTTTTGGTTGGAGTAAATTCTGTTTAGATGCTGGGCATTTTTTTACCTTGAGAGGTGCCCAGCCTGCCTACCTTTCCTTTTCATGACAGCAACTTGAAGTGCATGTCTGCATGTGATGCCTAGAGGCTCAGCACTGGTGTCACACAGGATTCAGAATGGGACTAATGATCTCCCAAAGTAGTCACATGTAACCATATTATTTTGCAGTGTAAAGCAACATGGACATAGGACCATTCCACACCAGTTGTCTTCAGGGCCAAGGAATGTTCCCAAGCGTATTTAAGCTGCTAGTACAGGCAAACCCTGAGTGTGTGAGAGCCCAGAGATGTCAGAATCCCTGGTCACTCCATTCAAGTTTGCACTTCTGAGGCCAGCTGCATAAAGTGAGAAGGAAATCTCAAGTACAAAGAACTGAGGATCTGGCCTGACATCCTTGTGTGAGAAGTTCTACACTGTCAGTTCCTCCACGAGCTAAGTCTTCTCATCTCTTCAGATCAGTCAGTCTTCAGGGACATATTAGAGGGGTATCTAAACATGCCTGTGATTGATTCTATTACTTTATTCAATTACATTCCATTCAATGATGTTTCCTGTTTGATAGGAACACAATTTATAACCCTGATATCTGGTCATGCTGGAACTCCTGCTGAGTTGTCTGGCTTGGAGGAATATTTGAAGAGTAAAACAAATGAATGAAAAAGGTCAGTGATGGCAACAGTCCTTGGAAGTCCCTAACAAACCAAACAGGTTTTGATAACTATTTTTTCCATAGTAGATGTTCGTGACTTTATATAATGAAGCTACTTAATTTCTTTAATACAAGCCACTTCTTACAGACTCCTTTCAAAATTTGACAGAACAAGTATGCAAAACAATTTGTTGAGAGAAAATAATTAGAGCTACTGAAAGATGCATGAGGGAAACATTTCTGAAAGTTCAGTCTTCTGATGGGGAGTCATACTGTCAAATTAAGGCACAAGTCTCTTCAAATAAGAGTGATTTATACTTTCTGTACAAAATTTGATTGAAGTGTTTACTGTGGATGGGCAATCAGACTGGGCAATGAAAAAATGCAAATTCTGTTCTTCCAGGAGCTTGGGAGGAGGGAATATTCTACCCTCACAGGCCAAAAATATACCTTTTTGCTTATGCCCTTGGAAAGATTATGCCACTGTAATTGTTCACATCCCTCTAAAGCTCATTGTCACAGTCCCCATACAGAGGGGACATCCATGATGCACAATTTCCAAAGCCACCCTACTCTTCCACAAGGTTAAGTAACAAGGAAAAGTAAAATTGTCACAAAAGTGCTCAAAAGAAAACACTCAAAACAAGTCCCCTCCAAACTGACAACGTGCTCAGAGATATTCCAGGAACTGAAAGAGTAGCTAAGTTTGTTAGATAAACCTTGTCTAGGAAATAATTAACAAGTCAGCCTCAAGGTGAAGCTCCCAATTGTTTTTGTTGTGACTGAGATGTTTTGATGTCTAAAGAAGGGTGATACCAGGTAATCCTGGCATGATCAGCTGGGAAATGTATTCATTTAATGGGTCATCTTGATTTCATTTTAAAATTTGAGCTATACTTTTGATAATTGCCCGTAACTCATGGGATAATTCATGGGATTCATGGGATTAATCAGAGCTTTGTCCATTTTACAGTTAGGCATATACAAATGTTAAATGAACACTGTTGTTAAGGTCACAATATTTTTCAGTCCAAAGGCTGCAAATGTTCCTTCTGTAAATGCATTTTTAGAGAACTGGGCATTATATATTATATATTTCACAGGACCCCTGCCTCTTTTGGCATGACACATGGGCTTGTGCCGAGCTTGTGAAGTTAAAAGATATCACAGACTGCATTTTGTCAGACTTTTTCCATGTTTGTGACAGAAGTTGAGTAGTGAATGGAGCAAAGGCTTCCAGGAAGGAAAGAACAGGTCAGTGGTTAAGGCAATTGAACACTACTTTGAAAGCTAAATTATAACCTTGCCCCTGAGTTTGTAATTGATGCTGTGTGAGCTACATTCATCATAAGTGGCCTCTAACCAATTTTTTCCATGTCTTATAAGAATCTGATTTATCAAGGTGCTGAGTTCTTATATCTAGATCTGAAGTGAATGAGAGCTCTAAGTGGGTAAATGAAGTCTGACACAGTGCTAAATAGGTATAAAAAATTAAGTCCTAGATTGTTCTCATATGAGCCATCTAAGCTTTGCGGATTCTTTCATCTTTGCTCCTTTGGATCTCTGAATTGCCACTTGTTAACTGAAGATAATAACAGTATTTTAGAGGTATTTTATAATAGAGGTATTTTAGAAGCGCTCATGTCAAAATAATCACGGGAGAAAAAAACACTGGCAAAATCTGTAGCTCCCTATTCAGAGAAGAAAATACAATAGATAGGACATAATGCCAGATTGAGTGGGAGCACCAGGGGGAAACTTCCCATTAAATAAGTACTTTCCATTCCAGTCAAGGCATGAAAGGAGGCTCCAGAACAGAACTGGTAAATGACCATGCACACAATGATACAGTAAAATAACATGCAGGCAGCAGTGAAGCAGTTTAAAGTTTCACAGACCTAGTGTTCCCCAGCTCCTGAGTGTTTTGCCATAGCTCCAATACAGATGGGTATTTTGGGGGCTCACAAGAGAACCGCTTATGTCTTCCTTCTTGCCAAAGCCAATCCTTAGACTAGCATGTTAGAGCCTAAACAGGTTTTCTGACAGAGTTTGACAGGGTTCTGAAGGGGTTTGTCCTTGACAAAGTTACAAGTAGATTAAAACAGAATCTTAAAATCTGAAAGAGATTCAACTCTGAAAGCCAGCAGATGAAATAAATGATAATGTTACTAACTCTTTTAGTTACTATCTGTCACTACTGATGCCCACCCACATGGCCCATGAGGAGCACTCTGATAGCTCTCTGGAGAGAAGCTTCCCTTCCTTCAGGAACAGGTCAGACAATTCAATAGTGCCCAGTGGGATGGTATTTTTTGTGACAAAAACAAACAGGGTGATGCAGAATTTTATTGCTCACAAATAGAACAAGTCTCAAAAAAGGAAGTTGTTGTTAAGAAGGAAAAGAGGTAACTGATACAATGAGCTAATTAGTTACATTTAGATATCCATAAAGAAGGAGCTGCAACAGTGGGTTGCACATGCATTGTGAATGGGCTATCAATATGTTAAATTTTCTACCTTACAGTGTTTTTTACATAACAAGGTAGACGTATCAGGTAACTGGTGCTACTGTTTGGTACCAACCCATCTGCAAACTATTTTCTGTGCCAATCTTGCAGATTTCACAAGGTTAAGGCTTCAGTTTTTTCTTGGGAAAGATCACACTGTCAAGACTCAGACAGCAGGTCAATAAAAAGGTGCAGGAAAATACAACATGCTTCGCTGTTACCACTGCTGTATGAGCATTATTTTTCAGGCAGTTTCCCTGCAGTACACTTTAATCCTTCCAAATGCTCTAGGAGCTATCATGAATGTATCCTTATCGTTTGAGAGAGGGTGCACTGCTCAGGCACTCAGAGGCCACAGGAACACGGTATCACACACCACACATGGCTGTGCTCTTACCCACAGCTCCTGCTATGAAAAACAATGGTCAAACATTTCCTGGTGGAACAAGAGCAATTCAAACAACCTAAAGTGCTCGATGCTTTTTCTGTTGGCAGTTCTGAAAGGGGAGGAAACACACTGTAGGACAAGTTTTGACATGAGACGGTTTACAACTACTGGATAGAGTTTTGCAATTATCTATGGGAAGAAAAAACTTTATTTAGTGATTCATCTGGGACTTAGCTCTAACTTTACCAAGCAAGACACGTATTGCCGTGAGAGTGGAGAATGCTCATCTGACTTCACTTTCACTAGTGCATGTGAGTAATAAAGGTGTGTATTCGCTGCAACAGGTTCCTGTCTGACCCTTCTGCCCCTTCCACAGGGAGGAGAGTGGCAGCAGTCCTCGGTGCCCGCATAATGCAGCCCAGAAAAGCGCTCAGAGCTGACACCCGGGGTAAAGGGACCGAAGGCAGAAGGACTGGGGCTCGGAGGCGGCGCCGGGGCTGGGCTGGCTGGCAAGCGAGACGGGGGCTGGCCCGGCCCGGTCTGTCCCGTCCCACCGCCCCCGGGGCGGGCCGCCCGCCGCGGCCCATATAGGGGCGGCCCGGGCTGCAGCCGGCACTGGTTGAGGAGAGCAGAGCAGTCCTGACTTGAGTTCGTCCTGCTGACGGCTGCTTTCCACGGGTGGTGCAGGTGAGCTCCGGGCCGGGGCCGGGGGCTGAGGGTCGCTCCCCTCCCCTCGGCACAACGTGTTGTTCCTCCCGCAGAGACGCTGCCATGGCCTCGGTACCCTCCGCCGGCTGCCTCCTGGCCAAGAACCAGTACTACAGAAGTAAGTGCTGGGGGGCCGGGAGCTGCTCTCTGCCCGCCCTCTGTCCCGGGGGGTCCTCAGGAGCGGGGGGGACTGAGCCCCCCGACCCTCTCCCGAGGAGGTAGGTGTTCAGGTTGTTGCCACTCTGGATGAGACAGAAAGAGCTTCAGGTGATGTCTGGATCAGCTCGAGGCCAAAGGAAAACTTTGCCTGGTAGTTTTTAATTGCTTGGAGAGGTTTTC
The DNA here is from genome assembly GCA_025447755.1 of Corythornis vintsioides. Lineage (NCBI taxonomy): Eukaryota > Metazoa > Chordata > Aves > Coraciiformes > Alcedinidae > Corythornis > Corythornis vintsioides. The sequence goes on from JAOEGS010018826.1 coordinate 46,925, forward strand.
ATTATATGAAGGAGCTCGGGTTTAATGAGCACGTGCTTCTGGTTGTTAATCTGTTTCTATTCAGATTTGTTCTTTAGGTATGTATAATATCCTTTATGTTTTAAAAGTCTAAAACATGTAATAAACAAAGTGTTAGCCCAGCAAGTCCTGGCTTTTATCTGGCCTTCATATTTATTTTGCAGGCTTAGAACACAAAAGCAAGTTGCACTTCTGTCTATAATGATGTGAGACAGTCTCATTTGTTTTGATGGCAACATGTACGTGATCATAACATCTGTCACTGATTTCATTGAAAGTTATGCAAACAGATCTCGGGGTGTTTTAACGTTAGGAGCTAGGCTGAAAGATCAGTTTATAAAGAACTGTAGTAAAATGATTAAATATAGACTTTGCAGCTAAGTAAACTTAGCTTCTAGATTGTTTCCTTCAAAATAGGAGCAGCTCTGAACAGTTCTTGTCATGGAAATAGTGTACCCTCTTGAAGCAGGGTTTGGTTTTTTTTTCCAGTATTTGTGACTCTTTTTTTCTGTGAACAGCGAGACAGAACTCTGAATCCAGTGTTTGTTCCAGCTCCTCCTGCTGTTCAGATGCTGTGAACATTACAGACCAGGATAAAGCATTTCATGGTATTGTTCCTTTCTTTTGAACAGTTTTCTAGTTCTCCCTGTTTGTCATTCTCTCTGTGACTAATAGTGTGGGCTTTTTCTCCTTTGGCAGGTTTACCTGAGTTAACTGATAAATGTTGGTGGATAAAAAGCTTTTTCCATAGTGAACAATCTCAACCAACAGTTGGCAGAAAAAGGCTGTCGGCAAGCAGGTGAGTGCTGATGGGGCTAACACTCCATTTTCCTCTTGGTGAGAGTTTTATTAAAGTTGTAAATGGCTAAAACAACACTAATTATTTCAGAAATACCTCAGGCAGATAAACTTATTTGAGGAAAATATGTTAATTCTACTTACAACCTTTTTAATATATATTTTTCTGCAGTACCAACAGTTGAATAGGACAACATGCTGGCTTTACTGACCGAGGTACTATATACAGACTTGTTTTTCCAAGAGGCTTGGGATCTTCCTAATGTCTGGGTTCAGCTGCAAGAAGAAAACAAAACCTTTACGAGAGCAGAGAAGTGTATTTTCAAAATATTTGTCAGTAGTTTCATTGATACTGTTTAATGGCCATGTCCATGGCCTGCTTTGTTCATTACAGAGTTGTTAATTTGAGATGTCTCTCTAAGGGAGGTTACCAGGATTAAAATATCTGATGTCTTACTTGGATAGTTAAAGGAAAAATTACAGTAAAAATAAAATGTAGATTTAGGAGAAGCATATGTATTGGATGAATGTAATGGGTGATGCTGTTAAGTTTTACCTTTAAGATATCAGGACTATGGGTAATCACTCTGATGTCAACAAGATCAGCTCTGTAATCTGGAGTAGGAATTGATAGACAACAAGTACCATATAGCAAGTGTTTGTGTACCAGTTACAGGGAGGAAGTTTACAAGAATGCTGGTTAATAGCCTTGCTTTTAGAACGCTTAATTACATGAAGAAACAGTAATCAGTTTGGTCCCTTTGTTCAAGCTGGGCTCATAGAGCCCACCCTCAAATACCCATGTACAATGTGGATTCCTGTCTATGCATGTTGGTATTTGAGTTCAGAATGGAAGAGATAGACAAGAAACCAGGAATCTTAATGGACGCCAACATCTCCCAAGCAAGAGAGTGACCTTAATCCAAGTTGATACTCCTGGCTCTCTTCTGGATTACCCTGCCTGCCCTACTGTACCTTAAGAGCTGCATTTTCTCAAGTGACTAATCCAGTTAGTATTCACTGCTGCCTGTCTTCTTAGTTAGTTGCTAGATCTGGCAGTGTTCTATTCAAAGTATCACATTAATATCATTAACCAGGTCTGCATTTGTCATGATTCACACTCTTGAAAGGTAGCATAGCTTCATTTGGTCTCCATCACTGCAAAGTAGTGCACCAGAGTGTTCTTCCTATCAGCTATGACCGAAATGTATCGGAGGTCACAGAAAATAAGTATTTGGCTGGATGATGTCATGGCTGTAAATTATCTATGCAACTTTTTGGTGTACTACCACTGAACCTACCTGACCTTTGTCCATCACTGGGTGACCTGACAATGAAAAATGTTGGCTACAGTAACATTTGCTGTTATGTTAATGGTTGTCATGGTTATGCATAACTCTGAATTGGATCAAGTGACAGCTTCAGGAAGCTTAGTTTTGGAGGAGACAAGAAATGCACAGCACAAGACAACAGAGGAGAGCACAATTCTGAAAGTACAGTTTCAGGAGTCTTTGACTTAAGTATCTTCTATTGTGTAGTTTCATCTTTTTTCCTCAATGTACAAAATTATATTTTTTTATACTAAGATTTTTTTTCAATAAAATGATTCAATCAGGCTCTGGGCTGGCTTATCTTTGGCCTCTAACAGCAAACTGGTGTTCAGTGTTGCTTGCAGTGTGGTTGACGGGTGGTTTTTGGTTGTGGTGGTGTGACACGCAGATCCTGTGGTGTTTGACTCAAACAATCTAGGTCGTTAAGACAATCAAGTTGTCTGTTGTTAACTTCATCCCCTGAAGTGGGTGTGTTTGAGATTGGAGATGGGAAGGGGTCTGAAGCCGAGGCCTCGAAAGTGCCTGAGGTCTCGAGAGTGCCTGACAGCCTTGAGAGTGCCCTGCGGCCATCTGGGGACTTACAATGGCTGATCTCTCCAAATAATCAAACTAAGCACTGTGCTAACTACACCCATCCCCCTTATCTCGAAGGAGGAGAAGGAATTTCTCA
>JAOEGS010018827.1:0-68192 GCA_025447755.1 Corythornis vintsioides
CAAGCCAGTGCTGGGACCTGCCACTTCAGGGAGGACTCCACCAAAGGTAAGTGCTGGCTGCACTGGGGGTGGACTGGAAGCTTGTGGTGGGCAGGCTCCTGGGTACTGCTAGGAGGGAAAGCAGAGACAATTCCTAACAAGGGGAGAGAGGAAAAGCAAAGTCAGCGATGTGCAACATGGTTCAGTCTGAGCCTGTAAGAGCAACAGGACTGGCCCCCTGTGCCCTAATTCTCCACCCTAACCCACTTCTCAGTCCCTCAAAGCTTAGCTCTGGAGCCAAGAAGGGCTTCATAAATCATTGCACTACAGAGAAAAGACAGGGAAAGGATAACAGGGAGTAAGCCCACAAAGAAAAAGTATTTTTCTTCTCCCTCTTCTTTTCCCATCTTTAACAAAAAGAAGAGCCTACTTACCTCCTTATGCACGTGTACACGTTTACATACGTACACTTTAAATCCAGCCATACTGGATGTCAAAAAATGACAGAGGAAAAGCTCACGAGCTGGTGCATGGCTCAGAGTCGCTCTCCAGGATAACAGGAACTTGGGCCATTCCCACCTTGAAGGACACAGTGGCACTGAACATCCACTTTTATGGGAGTCTGCCAGGATCAACAAGATTTACTGTGTGCTTTTTGATACCCCCCAAATCTAGCCTTCCTTATGAGATCACAGATGTCAGAGCAAAGCCTTTGGACAGCTCGGCCTTCCGCCCACAGAGCAGTGGGTCCCTGGAGGCAGCCATACTGCACTGGCTGGAGCTCCATCAGCACGTCCGCCAAAGGCAGTGCTTGGTGAACAGACAGTTTACCTGTAATGTTATAAATATTGCAATGACTTCAGCACTCAACCAGTTGAAGGGACTTTCCAATTTTCCCCCCAGCTCTCACCCCCTGGGGTGGCAGGACTGCATGATCCACAACCTCCACCACACAGCACCAGGGGCTTTATCACAGTGGTGGGTGGGGGAGTCTTCTCCTGTTCCAGGACCAGCTCTTGATAGGTTCTAGCTCAGTACCACAGAGTGTTTCTCAGGTAAAAGGTGCTCCTGAAGACCTAATGCACAGGAGTTTTTTTGCAGATCGGCTGGTGGAAGCGGGCAGTGTTGGTGACGGATCCACCGGCAGCAAGGTCCCAGAGCCAGTGGAAACCTGTGGCTTCTGCTTTCCTGGGCATGGCTCTGCTATACAAGAGACCAAATTATGCCGCAGCACCTCCCATCACCTGTGGGAAAGAGCTGCTCCCGCCCACAGTGGGGTATGCAGCATGGGAAGTGCTGGGGCCATTCCCAGCCCTGATGATGGCCACTTCAAGATCATATGTTCTCCTTCACAAGAGAAGGCACCCATGGTGTGACTGTGGTGAATGTGCCCACACAGGAATAAGAAGCAGAGATGCTCCCTCTGTACAACACACAGCTGCTTTATTTCCAGTGATTGTATCAGCTTCTACCAGGACTGGAGGAGGTTAGGTTAGCCCTGGTTACAGGGCTGTAGGCTACAGATGGTGCTGCAGGTTACAGACAGTGTTGTAGGTTACAAACACTGCTGTTTTCTTCCACACAGGAAATTAAATTCTCATTTCTCTGGTGCACTCCCAGTGACAGAAAATCCCTTCCCATGTAGCAGTCACCACACCCCATGTTGACCTCTGCAGACTCCTCTGTGCATCCCAGTCATTGGAATTGATGTTTCACTGAGGCTTTTAATCCCTGTGGCACCACTTTGTCAATGCAGAGCCCAGATGGACTGTGGTGCCCAGAGGTCCCCATGGAGACCACATGCAACACCAGTGATTTACATACAGGCAGAGCTTTGAGCATTGCAGACACAGACTCAGATGGAGAAGCTACTCATGGAAGTTGTAACAACCACTGGACACCACTGCCACACTCTCAGGAGCGGCATGTTTTCTTATTTGAACAGAAATTTCTTTGTGGGACAGAATATTTGGCAAGACACACTGTAAAAAGCTCTATTGGCAGCTTTCAACACTTCTTGGGAGGAGAGGACAGGTCAGGGGCAAGGGAGAGGCTCTGCCTTGTGACAGGACACAATGCTGCATGGTGAAGAGCTAGGTCAGGCAACAAAATTCCCAAGGGAATTGGTTTTAATGTGAAAACTCAACCGAGGCTGAGAACTTTTGAAAAGATTGGATTTATGTACATCTGGTCTGGGTTACTCAAACTAGCTGGTAAAAGAACCAAACCAGCCAGAGATACAGCTGCTCTGAGGGAAAATTTGTACTTTTTTTGCTACTATGGGGAAATATGGGTTTCAATATGTAACTTGAAGTTCTCATTTTCACTAAAAGAGTGTAGGAATTCTTTGCTTGATGAGGAATCACTCCTGGTAGGAGCTTGAAACTTGAAAGAATAAACATGAGTCACTATATACACACCTTGGTACTGGGAAAGCTGGAGAAAGCATAAGCAGATGTTCTAAAAGACTCTGTCACCTTTGTGTTATATATGTCTTTAAACATCAATGTTTTCTTATCACTGACAGCAGCACACACTTGGGGGTGACCACGACAGAGCCAGTGCCATGAGCAATGTCTGGTCACACAGCAGAAGGGTGCCAGGACCACACAAAACCCAAGAGAACTAGAAAGCACAAAAGGTGTTTTAAAGTGAGTTCCAAGAGCCTAGGCATTGGCTTTCCACTCCCTCTTGGCATCTTTCTCACACAGCTACCCACCTGGAGCCTCCAACTCCACACCATCACCTGCCCTGGCCTTAGATCCTGTCATGTCCCTCCAGTGGAATCTACTCCAATGGCCTCTGGGCTCATGATGTCGGTTCCCATGGTTTTCTGCCCCATGGCTTCAGCTCCCATAACTTCAAGCACCAAGGCCCCAAACACCATGCCATCATTAGCCATCAACTCTTCTAAACCAGAATCCATCTTGGCTAACACATATGTTCAGCCTCAACTCCTCCTTGGCCTCCCACTCCCTTTTAACCTCCCATACCCTTATGGCCTCAATCTGAACTGCTGTTTGGACTCCCACCAACTTTCAGCCTCCCATCTCTGCTCAGCTTCATCTTCTCCCTCTTCTCTTCCTAGTATCCCCTCCCTGCAGCCTCAGCAGTTGCCCTTAACCAGCAATAGCACCTCCTCCTTGGCACCAGGGCAGGGACAGGCCCCCACCCTGCAGCCCCTCTACCCAAATACTTCTAAGAAGAGCTGGGGCTCCAGAAGGAAAACCTCATAAACCTCATCACACTGCCCCTTTGCAAGCATGCAGCTCCTGGGGGCAGCATTAGGGACATATGGCTATTCAAATGACACCTCCAGGGACAGGTGCTCCCCACCACCCTGGACACTACTTGGTCAAGTAGACTCAGAACCTTATTTAAAAACAGGAGAAGGCAGCACTGAACATGTGCCACCAGTTTTGCAATTAGGGCATCTCTCCAGGATGAAGAGGCATCAATTATTCAAATGAGAAAGCTTTCAGGAAAGTGGTTGTGCCTCAGCACCAGAGCTCATCCTGCTTGGTGCTGGCAACCAGCAGCTCCTGCTCTGGCCACCCCAGGAGAAAACTCACCTTCACATGCCCAGGCAGTACATGTGTTGGGCTGGGGATGTCCCTCCTGTCACCACATAGCCTGGTGTCCCAGAACTGGGGAAAATGTTCATCAGAAGAAAGTCCTTCCCTCCAGTCCCAATATGCAAGAGGGGAGCATCCCTCACCCTGCTCCCCTCCTTAAGGGAAGGGAATGGTATGTAAAGGTAACATGGGAGAACATGAACAAATCAGTAGTGAGAGTAATACACAATGTCCCAGCTACACCCCTCAGATGCTGGAGAACTAGGAGGGAACAAATAATTTGGTATCACGTTTGCATCTGCTGGCCAATGGCTCTGATGGACCTACCTGGAGACATCATTTGGACTATCAGAGGGACATTTTAAATACAGGACAGAAGCAGTTACAGCCAGAAGTTAAATGACATGGAATTAAAGGTACTGATTTTGAGACTTGGTGTTTGACCAATTCTCACATTTTTGCGTTTGCTCTTCACTAGGCACCAGCATCAAGTAAAGATTTCCCTCTAGGTAAGTAGTTGAAGGGCCATAAAATATTACAAGCAAAAGAGCCCTTTTATGGCTATTTTTTGCTCTAGGTAGAGCCACATCCATTGCTGGTAGGTATCAGAATATACACTCCAGCCTTTTTTTTCAGTTGCTTCTGCAGACACTTACTTCCACCAGCCAAACCCGCACTGAGAGAAAACTGGATCTTGGAATACAACTGATCCTCACAAGTAGGCAGCTCAGCAGGCGGAGCAACGCTGGCAGTGCCTGGGGAGGACACAGCCGTTCCCTGACAGCGCATCACTTCATCAGCCTTTCCTCAGCATCCTGCTGCCCAGTGGGACCTCCTGCTCTTGGCCTTTCCCCAAAGGGGATGTTAAAGAGGGGTCTGAAGGGAATAAACCCCATGTATGAGCTGCATGACTGCTTCTGGAGAACCGAAGTGTAAAGGGAGGCTGCATTTGAGAAGCAGCATCACAAGGGGCAGTGCTGCTTGTGTGACAGCAGCTGCTCTTCCATTTGTCTAGGCAGAGGGAAAATGGTCTCTCCTCCTCCTGCAACCTGTGCCGATTTACTGGAGCTGAAAATAGAAACACACCGGGTGTGATTCAGGGAGGGACGCAGCTGGGCGGAAGAAAGAGAGTTTTTGCTTTTAACACACCAGGACTACCGCTTTTGAAACCAGAAACAGAGCACAGAAAACTCCCCCTGAAAACCAACTGCATCAGTGCAGTAGCACAGTACATAGCTGTCTTGACCAGCCTGACGGGGGTGCGTGTGGAGGGAAAACCCCCACCATTCAAGCTGATTTTTATGGCTTGCCTCATCCCTGCACGAGTTGTTTCTAAAGGATTAACCAAGCAACTTGCCTTAGCTCTGGTGGCCAAGCGTGTGCTAGCGGAAAACAGACTTCATTTGTTCAGTCTCCAACATCAAGGGAAAAAAATACTAAAGAAATAAAGCAGCAGCCAAAGGCTGATCTGGGCATCACAAAGCGAAGGCATCTGCCGCACGGTGGCACTCCTCCTCCTCCAGCAAGACAAGGTGCGGACACCAAGTACAGCAGCCCTGGGAATAATGAAAGGCTGGTCCTCAGCTTCCTCACTGAGCTTGCTGCATTATTAAAGGGGAGCAGAAAACAGTGTCAAGCATCCGCATCCACCCGTACCCAGGCTGGGGAGGGAGGGGCCCCTTCCCCACAGGCACACCAATCCTCTGCACCCCCCAGCCTGCAAGGAGGATCCTCAGGTTAGAACTTGCAGCTCCCAGCTAAAACAGAAAATTAATTTAAGCATGATGATAGGGAAAGGCAGGTGACAAACCCAGAGGACGCTCTCGCTTCTGCAGAAACTGGGCGGCTCCAGCAGCTCCCGCACTGCACAGGAATTTTGCTGGGTCTGATTGGGCATTCAAGGTGGTGCTGTTAGTCCTCCCTTCTTCCTTCCCTGGTTTAGAATCTCTTCCTGTACAACACTGCCTTGTACTCTTCCAGTTTGCATACAAATCAAATGTGTTTCCTTTGTCTGTTTGTTCAGCTGATCTTGTACGATGCTCATTTAAAAAACACAAACCTCCCCCCTTCCCTTCCTTTCCTCCTATTTCTTCTAGCAGACAGCTTTCTTCCTCTGTCCCAGGCAGGCTAGACACCTGTAACTCATTTCTAGAACAGAATCTCAAAGGATAGACCATTTTTAGACCAGACTATGAAAGGCTTATCTGCATTTTTAACCATGCTGGTGAAGTCAAAGGATGAAGTCTGGGTACATATGTGGAGTGCAATGACCTTTTTGGGGTGGCTCTTACACAAGTTTACACAATGCTCAACTCTTACACAGGGCTCCCCACAGGTTCCATCAGGGAGAACAAAGCTATTTCTTGCTCTTTGTAGCTTGATGTTCTGAAAGGTTTCTCTCTCAGGTTGTGATTCAATTCCTCTCCCAGCCTCCTGAAAGCAAGTATCTGATGGTATCTCCACAAGCTGCTTTTAAGAGACAGCAGCAGAAGGGGAGAAAAGGAGCAAAAACCTGCATTTTGGGACAAAGTAGGAGTAAGTAAGGTGGTGCACCAAGTACTGCAGTGTAAGAACACCAATCCAAGGCAGTGATTCTACAAGGAGCAGAGTACATGAGGAGTTAATCCGGGTGGGAGGATACAAGAAACCCATACCAGCTTAGCACATAGCAGGAAAATGTGTTGTTTACTTAAAACCCTAGTGCACTGCAGAAGCGCTCAAGAGCAGATCTCTTGCTCGGTGCTGCCCCCCAGCAGCAAACGTTTCTAACAGATGGTAGATTTTTCAACGCTGAGGTTCCTCCAAGTGTCAGATGGATGCCTTTCGAAGGCAGCAGGGGAAAAAACAAACCCAAACCAGCAATAACAAAACAAGCAGCTTTGAGAAATTCAAACTTATTCACAGGATTTAAAATAATAATAAAACAAAAAGAACCACGACCACTCTTTACAGTATAAACACGCCAATTAATTCATTTTTACTGATGGTTGTATTAATGAATTTCATTCCCATAAAAAAAAAAAAAAGGGAATAAAAGAAAAAAAATTATTTATAGAAAACAAAACAAAAAAACGGCTCAAACAGAAAAGACTGTGCTGATGCTTTTGATGAGCAGTCCCATGGCATTGAATGTTACCTGTGCAAGCAGGCATGCTTGAAAACCTGTCTCAGTACTGCAGCTTCAGTCCCACAATCCAGAGTTTTCTTTTATAGTTGTTGAAAAAAAAGAGCCTAATAGTTTCATACTGTATTTATTTAATAACTAAAATTCACAAATAAAAAGATACTTGCAAAGTCCTTTAGTTGTGTCATCCCCTCCTCCTCCACTCTACTGCTTTCAGACCCATATGCATAAAAAAATGGGCTTGGATTTTTACTTTAACTGTTATATGATTGGTCGTTGGAGCTGAAGCACCAAATGGAGAAGATGCTTTATGGAGATGAGGGTATAACCCTTTGCCTTCCCACACACATTTTGGAGGAACATAGGAGATGTACCAGTGCCCGGACTCCTCTGCTCCCATTTCCCCCACCCAGAGCATTCCTTTCATTTTATATTTCCTCTGTTAAGTGACTGACTGTAGCCTCTTTTGTTTTTTTTTTTCCCCTTTCTGTCCTTGCAGGACCACATACATGTGGGACATTTTTCATTTCTTATTCCACTAGGCTTTGAGTCAGTGTCAAGTAGGTCCTGTTACAGATCAGTGCTAGTTGTTTTGTAATAGGTCTTTTCATTTCAGGTAGGTTTGTGTGTCGATTCAGAAGGCTTGCTTATTTTCTTCCTTGTTTATATCTGACAAGCTGCTGGATAAGGCTATTCATACTCCAGGAACTGTTTGTGATAGAACAGCAAATATCTGCAAGAAAGCAGAGGTACAGTTTCAGCATTCTGCTGTGCCATGGAGCAGATCAGTATTTCCATTGATGCCATAATAATTAATTTGAGTTTTCAATTTGAAGCAACTCCAGAGACATGCCAGTTCCCTATAATAACTGTGGGTGAGGAGGAGAAAAGCCAGCTGACAATTCTACCAGCAACTTGGGAAACTGAACAGTTGTACATCAAGCAGTCAAACATTTTTATTGTACAATCAACTTAGAAAGCTCTGGAAGAGTGGACTGTGTTGGTGCCCAGACAAGGCAGCATCCACTTAACACTACTGTGACAGAATATAACAGAGATGCTTGGAGATGCAACTGTTGCTTTAGTCATGTTACCAAAGCATCAGATGCTTGGGATTGGGACTGCAAACTGCCATTTACTGTCAGAGAAGCAAAACAAAGAACAAGGAATGTGGGTGAAAACTCCTGTGTCCCAATCAAATCCAACTCAAATATCTAAGGTCTCAAGCTGTACTCAAATCTGAGGTGGATTAAATTCTTCCTGTCCTGAATTACTTGATGTGTTCTGGAGGTACAGGAGCCCAGGCCTCCAACAGTTACCTGTCAGAGGCAACTGGACTTACCCCAGCATCCTCTTTACACTCACACACTGACAGGCTCACTGCAGGGCTCTCATAAAATGTGTCAAAGCAGATGTGAGACTTTTCAGTTATTGTTCCATCGCACGCCCTATGGAGCTTCCCTTGTACAGTATCTACTTTCTGTCAGCCTTTATCAGAGCTGGGGAAAACGATCAGAGCTCAAACCAGCCCTTTCATGAGCAGATGGCAGCAGTCCTGTTGTGCAGCCTCTCCTCCTTGCCTATGGCTGTCCCACAGCCCAACTGAGGAGCAGAGCTACCCCCTTGTTACTGGAAAAAAACCCAACTCATTCTTCTGCTGACCTCCAAGCAGAAGTTACCTTGTCAAAATATTTAACACTAAAATTCAGATAATATAGGGGTTTTTTTATACTTCCTGAAGATCAAAAAATGAAAAAAAATGTGATCTGTTAAAAAATAAAAAAAATACAATTACTGCTCTGCACTCCCAAGAGTTGCCTAATGCAAATATCTGAAGCCATAATGACAATATGAAATAGCTTTAAGACCAGGAGCTAAGAAACAGCTCATGTTCTATACCTGCCTCCCATAGAGCCTTGCCACTCTAATTCGTGGTATTTTCTTAACAGTTTTTCTTCAAACCTTTTACACTCAGAGTAATCTGGAGGCTCTGCAGACAAAGACTGGCCTGTGTCCTGGATGCCAACACAGCTCCTACGCTGGGTGATTGTATCGCTGCTGCTTTCAGAGCTCCTTCCATTAATGAACTGGAGTCTGCACATGAGCACCAGTTACAGTCCGTGGGGAGTCAGCTGATGTCCCTCATCGTTCCCCCTCTTTTTTCTTCAACAAATGCAGGATTATAAAGTAACATCCTGAAGCACTGATATATACTCAGGGAGAGACATCAGATATTCAAAGAGAAATCAACTCTTCACCATGATGAAAAGGTCTTTTAAATCAAAGTAAGGAAAACCTAACAAAGGTCAAAGTTTTCCTTTACTTTGCCCTTTCCAGCTCCCAACTTACCCTTCACTGTCTAGCACATCCTTAATGCTAGCCTTGGTGATAATGGCATCGTCACACTTGAACCACTGGTCCTTGTGCTGCCGGATGAAGCTGGTATAGTGCCCACTTTCCAAGGTTCCCTGGTGATTAACTACTGCAAACAAGGAATACCTGGTACAGAAAAGTGTCAGTGAACATGAGGATCAAAAGGGGAAAAACAATGGACATTTCAGACAGGCAGAAGCTTGTGTTCATAAAGATGTGCAGCAACAGTAAAGAATCTGATCCATCAAGGAAACACTAGCTCTTACCACTAGCTGGGATGAGGACATCATCCTCACTGAGAGAAAAGAACCACACTGTTCTTTTTCTGTCTTGCTATTCCTGTAACACTCCAGTCTGATAACACCCATCAGCTTTACCACTACTGCTAACAGTGATTTTTCTTCTAAAACAGATCAACATGCATTCCTGAGGAGGACACCACTGATTAGCTAAGACTTTCTATCTCCCTGAATTGATTATTCTAGTGAACCTGACAAATTTTTGAGGGATGGGAAACAAGGTAATCTTAAATATATCTAATATTAATCATTTGTAGTGATAAACAGCTGTACTAAGGAATTGCTCTTAATCTGGGAAGCTTGGACCTTTTTTGAAATATTGAATATATTCAGACTCAACTTCCAGCCTTCAGATGCTGCTGTGCATTTCCCTGCTATCCCAAGAACAAGCAGACATCTCTCTGTCAAAAAAAGACACTGGTAAGACTAATCAAGTTGCCTTTGCGCCCCCCCCCACCCCCACTTTCTTAAAAAAGAAGTGTTGTCTTTGGCTGTTTTTTTCTAAGGTAAGATTTGTTTTTTCTAGTTTTAAATATATTTGTGGCACTTTTTCAAGGGTTCTCCACTCTCTTTAACTCCTAAAATGGAGTCCTCAAACTGGGACACAAACCCAGCTGTACAAGTAAAATAATCTCTCTAATCTCACTGATACTGTCCTACTTATGTTCAAAATTCACAGAGTTCTTTTCAAAGTGGTGCCACAACAAGGCACCTTTTCAAGTTGACTGGCTACAGAGCAACTGATATATAAAGTCACCCTCTTCCCAGAGGAGTCCTTTAATCCAACTGGGATAGATGGACAACACACTAGTCCTAGATGGAGGATTCTAGGACTGCCTCAGGTGTTGACTGGCATTCAGTTTACTAAGCAGCCCAGATTCACAGATGTCTCTGCTCTTGTTACTAACCCTCTTCAATGTTAACAACTTGTCCAGCTTCCATCATGTGCAAACCTCAGCCGTGATCAGTTGTGCTTCTTTCAGAGCTTTGCTAAGACAATTAAACCCTGTACATCACAGGAAGCAGTGGCTGCAGGAGCACATGTATTTAACACCTGCCTTCATGACAACTGCACTAAGACCTGCTTTGCTAGTGTTTCAATCTGTCTGTTGGGTGATTCCAGTTTCTTAATGAAACTTCTAATGCCAAATGAAAAGCTTTGAAGAACTTAAAATACATAACATCAGCAAAGGGCTTTAGCAACCAAAAGTGTAACTTCATTAAAAACAAAGGTTTGTATGACTATCTCTATTCCTATGATGTGAGGGATATGGGTTTCAGTTACACTTCCTTTAGATCCTTGAGCAATTCCTGTGTCAGCTCAACACTTATTCTGACTTGAATCAATACCTGACCAAAAGACCCCAGAGTTACTGAGGTCATAAACTTGGGACTTTGGTAAGTCTTCTGTAAACTCTTTTTTGGTCCTCTGGAACTCCCTTTGCTATCACAGTGGAAATAAGATTAATTAAATCAAACACCCAACCCTTTTAATACTGTAACCATAGGTTTTCATTTTGCTCACAGACCGACTGCTGGGGTTATCACTTTCAGATCCCAAAGTAAACTGACACAAGACCATGGAAGGGTCAGCAGTTGAAGGGAATGAAGCTCTATTTTCTAATAGCTCAGTTTAGGGTGCTGTCAAAATACGGTAATGCGCTGTGCACTGCAGGGTATATAGCGGACTGTGTATCTCCTTCTAGAAGCTAATTGCCTTGTACAATAGGAGCCATGGAATGTACCACTTACTTATTATCATTGTTTAGACTATCCGTCGGCTGCTGGTACTGCCCGTTCATTCTGCTCTCTTTACTGCAACACATACAAAAATCCAGTCACTTAAAGCGGTGGCTTCCAAAAGCAAGGCAAGAGGTTTTACATGACACAGCCTGTGTGACAAACCCAGGTCCTTGTTCAAAAACACAACATGGCTCTAGCAGCAGAGAAGGGCAATGACTGGGATGCTAAAGATGCTTTATTTGTTCTCACAGCAATGCTGCATAAGAAACAATTTCTCCTTCTGGTCAAGGCTTCAGCACTGCAAATCCAGAACTGTTTACATCAAATGTCCTAGCCACAAAGCTTAAAAACAGTTTAAGAAAAGATTTGTATTTAAAACCTGGGAAAACATCTAATTACATCAATCCTTTATCCTGTGATGGGTCAATCATCCTGGCTCTGACTTGTAAATTCATTTTGTATTTTGACAGCAGCAATAGGATTATGCTGTTGATTTCATAGCTGATGAAATTCAGATTACTGAGTTATGCCTGGTGATTACCCCATCTATATTCCATTATGCTTGATACCTTTCATCAGCAGAGCTTGTTCTATTCAGGGAGAATTCACCAGAGGAACAGGGAATTCTCAAAATATCCAGAATATACTGGAATAAACCATATATTCCTAATAAAACACTATTTAACAGAGCTTTGGGGCTCTCCTTTCTCACATGGCAGAAGCATCTACTTTCCTCCAGGTTGGGGAGAGGCAGAGAGCAGGCAAAGCTTGAAATTACTAGTAAAATTTCAGCATCAAATAGAGCCCTTGTGTTAAGAGATGCCATGTTTTGGGGCTTTCTGCATTCCTTCAGTTATGAATTAAATCTGAATATCCTCTTGTATATTTGAATGGAATACCTGACAAGTACTCATTAACTGAGCTGATTAAATTCCTTTCATAGAAGTTTATTTATATCAGTGTTATGTCTTTCACAAACCTGGCAGGTGGGAAAATTCCTACTGTTTGTGCTTAAATACCAATTAGAAATATTTTAATCTGATCTATGTTTTTTGTTCTTGTAGCATTCTCTAAACAGAAGGTGAAGGGACAAAAAGATAAATTCAGATGTGGGTGTGCACAGGAATAAAGAGGAAGGATTTGTAGGACTTCTGAAATACTCATTAGGGAGTAGGTTATGTCAACTCTGCTTAATTCCACAAGATGACTGGTGGGTGGGCACTTGGGCAATGGGACCAAAGCAGAGATCTGAAGGCACAATGGATCTGAGTCTATAAATTTAACATGCAACCAGAAACATAACACACATTAACAATTAAAAAAAAAGAAGTTTAAATATAAAGCCTTTTATGGCACACAAAACTCAATAGTTTATCTAAAAATTAGTTTAGAAAAGATGCTCATTTCAAGAAGGTTGCAGCAGAAGGCTCATTATACATACTGTTCTACAACCTTGATTCAAGGCTGTTCCATGTTTCCTGATACACACGTATGAACTGGTGAACAGTTCTGTCCAGATCTTTGGGGGATTTGGAACTCGCTACACACCTGGAAGCCATGAATGGTGTCATGTCCAGCTCCAGTGGAAACGAGACATACGTAGTGATCTTTCTCCTCAGTTTGGCTGAGTGTTCAAACCGCTGGAGACAAAGTGGAAGAGGTATTTTGTTGGGTTTTTTTTCTTTAGAGAAAAGTTGAGTTTTTTATCTTTTATTAATGTCCTAAGCTTAGGAATAGTAACATGAAAGTGTATTACTGATCAGTATCCCTGAACATCACCAGATTTTTTTCTACCAACTATCTGGACTGGGAACCTCTGAGTAAACGTTGACATGTTTCTACCAGGAAAACAGACCATGAATTTCTACCTTTTTTTTGGGGGGGGTGGGGTGGTAATGCAACATTAATTAGAATGTTTACCTTAATATCTATATTCCCAGCTGACATAAAGAAAAGCATAAATAGGGAGAGAACAGATACAGCTTTTACCCAAACCTGTGTTCATTTGTACTACCCACTATTCAAACCCATGGCTGCTGCCTGCATTGGCACACAAAACTGGTGACAATGGGAGCTTGGCATCAGATTCACATACTAAATCCACCCAGCCAATCATCTCGAGCGACAGGAGTCAAGCCTACACAGGAATAGCGATTCAGATTGAGGGCAAAAAAGAAGCGTGATAATAAAAAGACCTTGTCCCTCTGCCAAAAGGAGCCTGCGATACCCACCATCCTCATCTTCTGATTGAGCATTAACAGAAACAGGAATAAATACCAGAAAGACATGAATGAGTTTCTATTTAAGGCAGTTTGTCTCCCATTTCTCAGAAATTCTGCTCTATTTACATTTCAAGTTAATTATTTTCCAATTGTGGTGCCATAATTCCCTAGCAACAGATCCAGATGTGAAAAGCTGAGACTTCCATAATTCTTTTCTGAGGTTTTGTGTTGTTTGTTGGTTTTTTTTGTTTTGTTGTTGTTGTTTTTTTGTGCTTTTTGTTGTTTGTTTTTTTGTGGGTTTGTGTTTTTTGTTTGTTTTTAACAAAGGAAATGAATTTTGTCTTGCATGGACACGACAATACAATCATTTTATTATAAAAAAAAAATAATCTTCAGTCATTCGGGATTACACAAAGACTGAACTGAGTGCAGAAAGGGGTTCACCACATTCACACCACCTTGTCCAGAATCACTAGGTGTATCTTGTCAACTACTCTGCAGTAACAACAAGATAAAAACAAGAGCCCAACACCCCCAAAACTCCCTCCAAAAGCCAAGCAGCCAGCCAAGCACTCTTGAAACCTCAAGTCAGTCATACAAGAATGCTCTCCAAGAAGACCATGAACACAGGAACCGTGCTACTGTCTTTCCATAAGACTAATGTCTTTGGCATGTTAACTCTGAGTACCAGCTTGGTTAACACCAGAGATGCAGCTAAAGAACTACTGGTATATGGGGGTGAACCTCTAAAGACATGAATTTCCCCAACTGCCTGAAAAGGCCTGTAAATTACAATAGAGGGAATCCTTTCCACCTCTAATGCCCTTTTCCAGTAGGAAGCAGAATCAATCTTTTCTCACAAATACAGACCTTCCTCTGGCATTGTTTTCATGTCAAGACCTTAACATTTCCTTAACAAGATTCTGCACAAGCCAGATTTTGAAAATATATTTTAAATTGCTACTACACTGTACACAGAGATGCTGTGTAATTTACAATTCCAAGCTACAATCATTTCTTGAATACAGTCTGTGACTGGCTCAGTGAGACCATGACACTACAGTTAGACAGATTATTAGATTTTCTAGTATGAATGTATTGGCCAAACTAAGAGAGCTATTGGGAAATAAATCAGAAACACTGCCTGATTACCTTAAGTTCAGCACACACTTTGCCATGACTGCTACAAGATAATTCCAACACTATTGAAGTTACCCAGGTATTTTACCAAAGTTCAAACCCTAGAAACCATGCAAGAATTGAATAATTGAACTATGTCTCAGGAGCAAACGGCTGGAGTGTGTGTTCTTTCAACTCACCACTCCCTGGCTGGAAGGTGAAGCAACGTGAGGCTTCCTTTCTACACAGCATATAGGCTGCTGGGTTAAAATCTGTTTCTAGTCACCATGGCCACAGGTAAAATGCTGGGGGTTTTTTTATATATCTTATTTTACATTTATATAATCTTCAGATAAAAATCTTTCTTGAAACATTGGTCATGGTAAGAGCTGAGGCCAGTGATCATCAGCTGCTGCCTAGCAATGAGAGGACTTTGTCAATCTGTTGTAGAAGATACTCAAGACCTTAGAGGTTTGCAGCTGAAAGGCTCAAGCAGATCAAAGATGCAGTTAAATTATCACTTTTCAAAGACCCTTTCCCTCTTTACAAAGACAGACCTTCATCACGTATGACAGATGCCTACTTTGCACCACACTCGGAGAAATCAATCATACAGGACTGAGCAACCTGAACGCAACAACTGTGACATGACCTCCCATCACTGCATCTGATAATCTGGATTGGAACTGTTGAGAACTACACTACTGCTGGGAAGATATGAGAATGCTTCACCATTGCAACCAGTAACTTTTTCATGCTTTTCCTTCAACACAGAGTTTATCTGTGATATTATTCCAGAAGACATTTTACCATGTAGGATGAGTAATATCCAAATCCAAGTAATATCAAAATCCAATACATGTCCTCTGCTCTGTCTGTCCCCTGTCAACTTACTTTGAGATGAAAACAGGCCACAATGGGTAACTTCTTCATAGTGAGTTGTTTGGTAGATTCCTGGTAGCTATGGCAACCACTACATTTGATTTTGGCACTGCTTCCTAGATGTTCTGGCCTTGTAAACCTGAAAAAAAATATTAAAAGAAAAGAAATGAACAAAACAATCAGACTATTTTCCACACATGGTGAAAAAACTTTTTACTTTCACTTGTGGATCACTGGCACCACAAGAGACAGGGTTCATGGCTTTTAGTGTCATTTTGAAAACAAAACAAAACAAAACAAAACAAACCAACAAAACCCAACACCTATAAAAATGTGAATTGTTATGGTTCCAAATCTGACATTTATCATTGCCCTACTTGGGAACACTGCACTGAAATGCATCAGTATGAGAAAGAAGATGAATGTTAGTTCATCTCCTACAACAGGACAGCTGATTTCCATACAGAAAACAAAGATCCTTTGTTTTCAAAACCACAACCATTGATATGGTTTTGAAGCAAGATGACAGGTCTTATGTGCTCAGCTGCATGCTACCTGTAGGACACTCTTCTAGCTTGTAGGCCTTCAGGGCTAGGATCAAAGGTCTGAGGAGGAAAGGGCTGTAAACAGAGTTTGTTTGAAAATGCAGGTATCTTCCAAGTAAACCCAAGTGTTGACAACTAGAAAAATCTCTTTCAAAATATGCAGACAGCACAAGGGAGCTATAGGAAGAGACCATTACAGACCAGGGAACTGCTTATAGAAAATATACTACCTCTGTGGTCTCACAACACACTACAGCAAAATATCCCTGACATTTTGAGACACTGTCAGCACAGAAAAGGCTGGGAGGATGGACTGCTAAGTCCTTCCCTCCAAGTTTAGACTGCACAGGGCAAATCAATCATCTCCTCTGATGCCGCTTTACAACCCAGATTTCTGAGATTAAATGTATTGAGGGGTACCTACATCCTTCTGGTTTTGGTCATATTCCTGCTCAGTCTTTCCTACTTCAAGTTGCATGGCCACGCTAGTTGGTATGAAGTTACAAAGCTTCAAGTCAGAGGTAATATTCAACCTGCTTGCTAACTTTCAGGTAAAAATATAGACCTATTAGAATTCAACTTTCCAAAATCCATACTCTTTGAGATTACTTTGAACCTGTATGTTATTTCTTCCCTATCACCATCTCTCTCTGATTTTCCTAATCACCATGTTGAAGAGAATCAACAAAATTCAACCAGCTTTGCCTCTTGATGCATTCCTGAATCAGCAATTTCTCATTTGTACTAATTTCCTTGTTTTATTAGAAAAATCTTAAAATATCAAGAAGGTCAGACATCAGATATTGGAGGCTAGGAATTTTTCCTCTCAGGAGGATTAGCTTTGCCCCAGGCTCTTCCTCAATTATATTTGACAAATATTGGCATTTGCCACATGAGAATAACTTTCAGATTGGCTAAAGATCCAAGCTAATTGTATATAGCTATATATGAAGCCTTAACGTTCTCTCCAGTTACCTGTTTCCAAGATACCCAATTTTCCTGCTCAAAACTATATTTTCTTTTTGAAAGCTTTATTAATACCATCCCTGCAACTAAGCTGGCACTAACTGACCCTAAGCTCTGCTTAAGAGAAAAATCAAACCCATACTTGGCATTATAATTTAGACAGATATTAAATGCATTATGAACTCTTTATGCACCAAGAACAAGGAGACAGACACTAGTGGCTTCCATCATTTAAAATCACATTGCCTGGCAGCAGCCAATAAAGAATTTGTTTTCCTTTTGCTTTGCACAGCACCTGGTTTTGATTGCTTATTGTTTGGCCTGCAGTTGCTCTGAGCCTTATTCGCCTTCTCACTTTCTCTTCTGTAAAAAACCTAAAATAGGTATAAAAATGCTGTTTGAAAATTGACAGAGCATCACTTATTCCCAGGTTCAGTGCCACCTGGAGAACAGAGTGAAGCCAAATCCTTTCCTCACCCCACCAAAAGTGTATTTGTCTCGTTTCGTACCTTCGCAAGCAGTCTGTGAGGGTGGTGGTGCCTGATACATGGCTTTCCCCATTTACAACATTGCCATCACTCCCCGGACTCAGTGGCCAGAACGGGGTGGAGGAGCCTGGCAAATCCAAACTGATGTCCCAAAATGGGTCTATCGTTGTGGAAACGCCACTGTGAAAAAGAAAACAGTTTAATACATGTTTAAAGGAAGTAAAATGAAGTCCCTTTCACTTTACTTTCAAGAACATCACCCCTAGAGGGCACTCAAAGACGACAGAAAATATAGCTGCTCCAGAGTTTTCCCACAAATTATTGTTTTTCAGAATATTCAAAAGCCATATGTTTTAGGAAATGTATGTGATGTACTAAATGCAAAATATATGCATTTAATCCATGACGCCAAGTGAACAAACAGGGTTACTCGGAGAGGTGTAGGTCATACTGCTGACACGTAGAAAACCAGTTAGCATCTATGATACTAAGTGCAATCCACTAGTTGTGAATCATGGTTCTCTGGTCAAGACATGCTTAAGGCTGCTTCAATGAAGAGAGCCAAATACTTTTGCTCTACAGGAGTGCAGGGACTTCAGCTTTGAAGTTCATATTAGCACCTCCTGCAGCAATTGGAATGCAAGTGGCCAAAGAATGACTGCATCAAGAAGCAGAGTATGTTCTTTATTGGATTCCTCTACAAGATGGATGAAGACAAGTCAACAGCTATGGAAATTACTTCTCAACATTTTTACCTGTATCAACTAAATTATTTTCTTATTTTCAGTATTTACATTTTTAAAAGAACTTCAGAACTTCATGAGTCTAAGATACTATTCCAGAACCTTTCTCTGTGTGTACTTATGCCTATTTTTTTATTTCTCCCTTCCTCTAAAACTAATGTCTTTCTCAGCAATCTCATTAAGCCTACTATAGTCTTTTTCCAGCTTCATTTGTGTGAAAGTTGTCAATTTTCAAAAGAAAACTTTTGTTAAAGTTTCATTGGTGCTAATATTATATCACAGCACGTCAAGCTTTTCATTAAGGATTCTCTGTCTCTAATGGGCAAAGAACAAAATTACATATGTTTTCCTTACAGTAAATCTTTTCCAAACCTCCCCAGCAAACTAAGAATAAAAGCAGACTGGAATAGGCAGAGCACAACAGTCCATTTGCAGGACAGCATGTGGATTTCTAAAGAATGCAAGACAGAACAAAAAACAAGAACTCTGACTTCTGCACTATGGCAACACCAAACATCTCAAAAGAGAAATCAACTTGTTCCGGTACACAGAGCAGAACAAGTACATTTTTTCTTACTCTTGTAAAACATTTGCTTGCTGGTACCTGAGATTACATTAGGTATCAGCCTCTTTGAAAGCTCTCCTGATGATACCCAGGGCTCTTAACAGAAGGAAAAAATATTGTAGCACATCAGAATTTTCTTTAAATCTACTGGCAGTTATATACTTTCAAGACCATAGAGGTCTTCTATGTTTGTTTGTTTTTTTCCTCATGAACTTGGAAGAGAACAACCTCTTACAGACTAATAAAAGTTCAAGTCCATAAGCTTGTGGTACTTTCCAGGTAGCTTTTTTAGTATTTTTTTTTAATCTATGACAGTTAACTGGTAACTGATTGTATTTAACTGATGCTGTTTTTAAATGGTTCCTTGTCTTGCTGAAAATTTTGCTGATAATTTTATTGGTATTCAAGAGAGAAACAAACAAAAAACCAAAACCAACCAATCAATCAAACAAAAGAGAGATTCAATATGCTGTTGCACTGGAGGGAATACAGATTAAAATGAGAGTGCAGAGGAAAAAAAAAAAAATGTACTTACTGGCAGACTTGACAGGTAACATCAGACTGCAGTCCGCCCGTGAAGATTTGGTCTATGATGCAGTTACAGTGGTTGGGGTTGTTGGCCTTCTTCCCATTATCATCACCTAGAGGAATGTAAACACAGGCTCAAAGTCAAAAATCGTCCAAGAGAACAGTGGTTTGTCTTGGACTTTGTCTCCAGTAACTCTTTATAACACAAATTTATACTGCAAATTGACACAGACACTATAGAACCCTGAAAATGTTGCACATTGAACAAAAACAAAGGAAGCAAGAAGAGAACTAGAAAAATAAGAGACATTCATTCATGTCATCCAATCTCCTGCAACAAAAACTGCTATGGCAGAATTAATTTTTGCCAGGTTTTCTAGTATCTTTAATTTACTAGTACGTAATTTCTGAAACTGAAATACTAAGATGCTGACTTCTCAACTCAGCTATTACTCAAAACCAGTTAATTTCTAGTCAAGTACATGAAAGAAAAAGCCAAAACACATGAAGAAACTAGAAGCGTAGAGTAAAACCTCACCACTTTTCTTGTTTCTAAAGTGTTCCAGCTGGAGTTTTATTCCAGTATAAAGGAATAAGATCCCTGCCCCCCCACTACAAATCTTGAGAAGTTTGTTGGAAATTATATAAACTGACAAAAGTTCCACCTGATACTGAATGTGGAAAAGCAGACATATGTGATACCTACTAAGCTTCAATGGGCCACTTGAGTTAATTAGATCCAAAATGCCTCAGAAAAGCTCTCCCTCAGCTGTCTCCTTCAGAAACTTTTGTTTGAATTGTCAAGACCAGCATATTGTTTCCTTAAAATGGCTTCTGAACAAAACGCTCTAAAATTAGATTTCAAATGTATGAGGTTCAAGACTGATTCAGATAACACCCAACTTGGGCACTGCTGGCTGGGAATTTCAGCTAAACCATAGTTAACTCAAGAACCTTGTATGGTCTCAATTATGGTAAGCTAAGGAATAGCATATACAGTATTAAGACTGCAAGAGATTCTTCACTTTTAGTAAAAGGTCACTTAGAAGCTTTAAAGGCTACCTGTAGATTTTTGAAACAGAATTTAATGGTTTTATCCTTGCTTTTAAAACTCCACCTTCCCTTTTTAGAGGAACAACAAGCAACTGCCACATCCCTGTAATCTCACCCTTTGAAACATTATCTCCCACCATTTTGAAGGGAAGAGGCAGGGACAGGACACATATAGAAGCAGAGAAACCATGTCCAGAGATTTCCCCTGCAGCACAGGTAACATCCATGCTGCACATCTCCTGGATCTCTAGAGGTCCCTTCCAATCCTTAACATTCTATGATTCTATGACAGATGGCCATTTCCACCTACAGACAGAACCAACGTGCACTCCCCTTTTCAATTATACAAGTAAATTAGGATCAGTAATGAGAGGTTCTCAAAAGAATATCCTGCAAGCTTGTTCCCAGCAAAACAGAAGGGCATTACCCACTCAACATTATTTCCCATGACATTTTGTTGGAGAGAAAGAAGGGGGAAAAAAAATAATTAAAAAATTACCACCTACTCACACTTGGCAATATGTAACAGATGCTGAGAGGAGGTATGTTATGCAGCTGAGAACTAGAAGCTGCTAGATCTTTGTGCTGTGCTCATGTTAACGTTCCCTTCAACATTTTCATCTTGCAAAGTTGATTTTAGTTTTTTACATTTGAGTTTTAATCCTGGTCATAATTCCTACCTAGGGAAATCAGCAGCTTCTTGTAAGAGCTTCGCCAGCACAAGACTAAAGCCAAATTTGAAAATACAGCAATGTATATACATCAGTGTAATTATGAGAATGGCAGAAAACTGAGTTTGGATTAAAAATAAATGCAACCCTTAAAAAAACCCAACCCAAAGTTACTATTGTGCCTATGTATTAACTTGTGTGCAAATATATAGGCATTTAGTATATTATATTACTAAATGT
The DNA here is from genome assembly GCA_025447755.1 of Corythornis vintsioides. NCBI lineage: Eukaryota > Metazoa > Chordata > Aves > Coraciiformes > Alcedinidae > Corythornis > Corythornis vintsioides. Next base: position 21,116 of record JAOEGS010018827.1, read on the forward strand.
AAATCACACGGAAGAGCTACAGGTTATTTTAACATTGCTTTTGGTTCTGAAATGACATTTTGCCTCCAACTTCCATTATGTGTTTTTAAAAAGGATTTTTTAAATGGCCAGGTTTTAAAAGGGGCACTTATCAAAGCAAGTTATTAACGTTAATTTTTCTGGTTTACTTTGGCTCCTGTGGTTTGAGCATGTGCCTGGTATTCTTTATGACAAAACAGTCATAGTTTTCAATAGTATTCTTTATGACATAAATGGATCATAGCAGATGACATGTTTTGCAAGCACATGCTTTATTGGTTCCTACAGATATCATGAGGAATTCACAGAGCAGGGTAGTGGTTTACTCCCAGCTCTCTGCACAGCATCCTTTCTCTGTCATGATACCTGGCACCAAATTTGCTTTGAGACAGTTCTTAAAGAGGAATGCAAAAGCACTTACAAAAGCCAACAGATAAATGACAAATAAGCAGCTTTAAAGTACTACCTTCTGTATGTATGTGTGTGTGTGTGTGTGTGTGTATTAGAATCTGAAAAACATTAGCTGAATAAAGTTTGGAAGAGAATTACAGGATTACTTAAGGGATTTTTTAAATTTTGCTTTTTGAACCTTTGTGTACAAATGCCTGTTTCTGCTGCTTATTTGCCGTTGCTCATGCAATAAATAAATAAATAAAACACAGCAAACAACAGCCACCAAACAAACCCACAGCCAGTGATTTCACTGGGCTGAACATTAACTTTTGAACTGCAGTCTTGCTTCATACAAGAAAATAACAATACTGTTTCTTCCAAGTTTGAATGTCTGAGACCAAGTTAGTAAAGTACAAAGCGTTTGGATGATTGGAACCTCACTGTCATAGGCGTTTGCAGAATTAAAAACCTGAATTTCTTCTCAGAGCACTGATCGTTAAGATGTATCTGTTGTGTTGACTAAAAGCTGACCTAATGCTTGACAGATTGGGCAGAAATACCCATTATTGGCATTCCTCTAAGAAACGGAAGAGACCTAGAACTCCTGAAGGATCCCCATATGAAAAAGCAGGGTACACTGCACTTCTTCATAGAAGAGTGAAAGGACACATTCAAGAAGCTGATCACAAAGATCAGTGTCTGATGATTTTCAGCATTTTACATAATCCAAAACTTAATAGCATAAAGTGCAGATACAACTTTAAAAGTCATTTATAGTAGGAATTTAAAGAGTTCAGATTCAAGGTAGTTCTTGCCTTTTTATGAGAATCCATAGAAAAAGGGACAGACCTTGTGCATATTTTGGGTGAACAGTAAAGAAGAGAGTAAAGAATAGATCGGGGTTTGGTTTTTTTTCTTACACACACACACACCCCCGCCCCCAACTGCTAAAATAGTACTTTTCAGGTAGTCCATTTTTCTCCAGCTGTTGGAATGAAAACCAGTGATGCATATGCATGACAGGTTAGAATCCTTTTATTCAGTAACACGTTGTACTACTCCAGCAGTATTCAGAATATGCCCTGCACAGATGCCACAGCTTCACACACCAGTGCTGGCACAAGGAGAGCTACTGCCCCTGAGATGGGATTTACTTAGGTTATTATACAGGTATCCTGGGCTTCCAAAACTTCACAGATGCCACTAAACCAAAGTATGTATGCAACCAGCATAAAAAAAAAACCCCAAAAACAAACCAAAAAACCCACAAAACCCCACAAAAACAAACCAACCAAAAAACCAAACCAACAGGAAACAACCAAATGAAACCAAACTAACTACCTGGGCCAACCCATAAATGAATCTCAGGGTAGTTAATTCTATACTTCATGGGATCTAGTATTACAAAACTTCTCCTTAAATGCACAAAATTATGCATTTTTTCCTAATTTAGGCAACAAATTTTCATAGCTTTCTCTAACTTGAATTAGGACAATTCCTAGAAAGTTGAGTCAGTGGACTGGAAAAGACATAAACTTGGGTCAGCCAAACAAGTGCCACTGGATATTAAACAATTCTTAGCATAAGGAATGCTTTCATTTACACTGGTGCCTGAAGCCTTGGTGATCATGAATAATGACCAAAAGTTAAAGCTTTTGGACAAAAATCTTGCCCATTACTTTATTTTACTTCACTTTGTGTTTGTTAATTGTAGAACTTTATTACTATTGACTGGAATCTTTAAAAGCTTTTTTGATTCAGTAAAATTAATATTTAATACTGTCATGGGAGGCATGATTTGCTTACTGTAGCTTCAGGACATTCTCCCTAGTAATAATGTTTTACTGTGTGTATACTTCACGTGTGTGTGTGTGTGTGTGTGTGTGTGTGTGTGTGTGTCTGTGTGTCTGTGCACACGCAAGTATGTAAGTGGGAAAACTCTCAATATATAGCAAATTAGCTCATTTAAAAAGTAGTTTATCATGACCATACTTGAAATTCTGGTTTAGATGAACTGGTTTGGTTCCCACACAACTGCTCAACCACTTCTTGTAAATTACCTTGATGTAGTATATAGATTTACTGTAGTTTAATAGAAATTCTTTTTTTTCATAAACAGAATTTTAAAATCCTCGGTGCACAGATGTTGAGGATCTAGAGATGATGCCTTCTCCCTAGTAGTGCTCTAACAGCTTAGTTATGCCCATGCAAGTAGCTCTAATTTAGGAGGTATCCATTAAATATCTGAATTTCAGTACTTAGACTGAGCGTAAAAGGTATCTTTGCCACAACCCAAAAAAACCTCAGTACTACAGTGCAAAAGCCTCCTAACTCAATCCAAGCTGGGTGAAGTCATTATGAAACAATAGCAACTCAGAAGTCAGTGCTTTCAACTCAACCAGTAGGTAAAGCATCTACACAAAAGCACACGCTCTTTCCAAAGAATGTCTAACATTATTTTTTTTCCAGATGTTTAGGACAGACCACAATTTCATTTTCATTCAGGCTGGAGAGACCAAATAGAACCAAGAATAGACAGACTGTCGAGAAAGCTTGATTTTGTTGGCAATTGAAGAAGACAGATCATATAGATTTTTTATCTATATTTTTAGCCACCCTTTATAAAAATTATTTTCGGATTATCAGTCTGAAAACAGTGCAGGGACCTTTATTATTGCAACTTTTTTCTTTACTGAGAAAATACTCATCTTTCATGAAGGAGGGAAGTACAGAAGAAATACAAGCATCATTTTATAATAAAGAGGATTAAAAAGCTTCAATATTTGTTAGATAGGTGGTTCAGAAATTTTACAGGAACCATGGAATACTTCTGTTTGCAGAGATGTTTATTCAGTGTTAAGAAGCCAGAGTCAGAATTTTGACAGACTCCATTCCTTACAGCACCTTCAACACTAGTTTCATGGGGGAATTTCAGATGTTATTGTCAAATGACAGTATGAATAATTACAAAAGAAGTGTTCTGTGTGCTCCTATCCTTACAAGTACTCTATTTGCAGAAGACTCTTTTGGAAGACACCTATTATGAATTTCAACAAGCACATCTGCTTGGTAAGACTATCTCAGAAGATAAAAGCAAGACTTCAGAACATTTCAAAGCAGCAGTATCTGCCTTCTCTTTGACAGTCCTCTGATAAACCAAAAAACTAACCTCTAAGTGCCTCTTAGAAGAGCACTAGAGGAAAGTTAAGTGCTTTAAATAAAGTGTATTTTTAGCAACTACAGATTTTTTTGTTTGCTTTGTTAGTATCAAACCTGCCCTATTTCCCTTACAAGAACAGTCAAAATTTCTGTGCTGAAGTGAATCGAGCTGGATCAAGCACTGGCAGATTGGGAAACTGTCAGGTCAGAGTTAGTTTGGTTAACTAACAAGAAATACATAATTTCATATGGTATTACCAAATCAATTCAAGACTTAGATACTTCATCTCTAAAAGCATACCACTGATTATTTTTACTGGATAGTACAATTAAGTATTTTTAGAGACTAATAAAATATACCAAAGCCAGATAGTACTTTTTTTCCTTATTCATATTTCTCTGAGCAATTTTGCATCATAAATACAGTAAAATAATACTTAAGCAGAACAGCCACGGCCTCCTCTACATTATTTTCACCAGTCCCATGACACACTGAGTAAGAGTTCTAACCACCTCACGTATAAATAGAATTAAAAAGGCAATTTAAAAGAAAAAACAGTGACTCACGATCAGTAAGAGAACACCATGATGGTGATTCAAATCAATGTACAGGCTTATCTGCTTCTACAGCCAAGTAATTTTTGATAGTGAGAATGGTTTATTTATTTATAAATCTTTTCTTTTAAATCTACCAAACGTTTTTAAAGGAATTTGCTAAGACTGCTGTACTGGAAGACACTACACTTGATTTAAGAAGAGATTGTTCTACCTCCTTTTGATCCAATATTCCTTGTTGATTGAAGACTCGGCACAAACCTTACCTTTGCAGTGTCTGTGTAGCACATCTAATGCAGCAATGAGGAACTCGTGTGCATCTTGTTGCTCGTACCCTGCTAAATGCCGTGCATGAGTCCATACCAGGTGCAATAACCTATATGGAATGTGAGGAGATCGGTGCCCAGAGTAAAACTGCTCAAAGCAAAGAAAAGGACATGACTGTTAACAAGTTACACAGCCTCAGTGCATTTAATTATTAAAAACCTAAATTAGAGCAATTAGTCAAATAAATTTAAACCATTTAATTTTCATGGCCTTAACAGAATACAGAAACAGATTTTATCACAGACTACTGAAGAATTTATCTCAGAATTGAGCACCTCAGCTTTCTCCCTTGAAATTCTTTCATTTTGTGATTGATTACCCTAAAATAAAATTAATGAAGAAGTGGGAAAAAACATTAAGGATTTTTTTAATGATACCCCAGCTTTGTATTTTGCATTGTTGTTACCTAAAATATATAGGCTTTAGAAACAGCTTTGTCAGCACAACTGTTGGCAGAGGTGAAGGTACCACTTCATTCACCTATATCCCCTGGAAAGGCAGCTGTCTGTTACTGCTCCTGCAGGTCACTGCCCGCAGATTTGGTCTTGGACCAGTTCCTACATCTGCTTCTTGATCTGTTTCAGTCAAAATCTGATGAGCTGGCTACAGCAGGGACTGAAACTGCCCCAGCTGATTTTCCCAGAAGCATATCAGAGAGAGCACAGACAAATTATTCAGTCAGCAAAACTGTGATGTGAACCACCACTGCTGAGTGGTGACACACAGCTGGGGAGGTCCAGAAGCACATAAGGAAAGGACAGATAACTGCCGACAGAAATTCCTGCTCCACCCCGCCCCCACCCCCCGCTTTTAAATAAATCCTGTCCAAGTCCCATCTTACAAAACAAAACAAAACCCTTAATACACACACACAAATCCAACACACATAGCAAAAACTCCCACCCAATACTAAGGATCTATGTTTCCCTGGGTTGAGGTCCAGCTCCTTCCTTCACCCTCTCCATTTCTATCCAAGCACTTCTGCTGAAACTCTTCTACATTCCTTTTCTTGGGTTCTTACTTCTGCTGCCAATTCTGGCATCTAGAGTCTGAGATTCAAAGCTAACTGTCCCTTCCTGAGCAAGCTGGTTGCTGTAGCTGTTCAAAAACCCCTGCACTATGATATCAGTTCCAAAAGCAAAGAAGAAATGCTTATGGTGCCCCTACAGGGAGCAAGAAAAGGCCCAGAAGAGTTTACTCACTTGGCCTCCAGGTTGTATTTACTGAAGTAACATTTTATTTTTAATAAGTGAAAAATCTGTAAGACATTTTGCCTTCCGTAAGCTTTGGAAAAGTTATTGCCAGTAAAAGGTGCTTACAACCCCACAATTATGCTTTGCCAAGATCCTATCAATTCAATATCAGCTTATTCTCAGTTACTCTTCCCAAACAGAAGACAAGAAGCAGCAAATACACAGAATAAAAGTAAGATTTTAAACCCCAGCAGTATATAACTTGTCACTCTCATTGGAAACACAGGCTCCGTTCCCCAACCCTAAGCTTCTCTCTGCCCAGTCTGTGAGCATTTTATATCACTGCAAAATGCAAAGGCACACTGCTGCAAACCTGCCTAGATAAAATATACTGTATTTTAAGGGACATGTAGGCAAAAGGTAGTACAATCTTCTCATCTACGCCTTGTATTTGAAGTGTTTTCTACACATTTTCAGTGGATTTCCTTGAAATTTCTTTATTGCAAGGTCTGCTTTTTCTCCTACAAGAAGAGATACCTCTGCAGCCAAACCCTAAAAAATATTTCTATAAATAAATGGATCAATCATTAACTAATGCCAACAAGAATGACACCAAGGGACTGGAGCAGTGGTATGGTAATTGAAATCTGCTGATGCAGCTGCCGCTCAACATAATTCAGGGAACTGCAGCAATAAAACTTCTCTGTTCTGTCACTCCTTACAATTAGTCCCAGAGCTCTCTGGTCATTTTAACCAACAGCACTCTCCATAATTACTCCACTGCAGACACTAGACCTTCCAGTAGATTTTACATTCTCTAGTGCTTCATTAGGATTAGAAGAATCTAACAAGACGCTTTAAGAAATTATTAGCTATTATAACACAAGCTAGAAACAAACCTAGTGAGAACGCTGTGAATATACATGGGGATGGAGGAAGCTTCACTGTTCTAATAAATCAGAAATGAAAGAATTTGAGCATATTCAATAGCAGTATTTTAAGTGAAATGTATAGAACATCCACTCCACCCCTGTAATTTCCTTGCTGGGAGAAGCAGCCTATCAGAGCTGTTCCAATCCACAAAAAGGAAAAAAGTGCATGTAAAGTCTTATTCAACCATTGCTACACAAACTTTTTCATTCTAGTGTACAAATAACGATGTCTTTGCACAACACCTTTAAAACAGTTCAACGGCACAATCCTCCCAAACATAATTTTAAAATATTTTTGTTTCAATTTCTTTTCAGTTCTGAAGTATCAGTTGTTTATATTGGAGAGAACTAGTTCAAGTAATTTGGAAATACTTGGTAACACAGTGTTTAATTGCTGTTCCAGGAAAAAAAGAAAACCCACAACAAAACTAAACCCAGATTCAAAGCCTCAATTCTTACACAAAACTCCAGCAGCAGTAGCTTCCCCCCACAACTTAAAAAACACTTGTTCTTAGATTCTGAAAGGAAGTATCTACAGGGGATTTAGAGGATTCTAGGCTTTATATTTGGCATTGTTACCAAAAATACAGTGATACCAGTCACATTTAAAAAAAAAAAAAAAATCCAATCCAAACCAAAAAGGCAAAACAAAAGAACACATCACCACACACCATCTGACCTTCTTTCTTCTCCTCCTGCCAAAAATGCACAGAAGTTTCCCAATTACATGAACAGACAGATATATCTGATCTATGGTGCATGTGTATCAACTAAACAGTCTCTGAGCTTTGTAATCAAGAATTTATAGGCAGAAATCCTGTACCAGGCTCCAGTCCAACTTGAGAATCTAAAAATCTTCTCTTTGAAATTGATTCTCAATTAAGACTTTAATGTTCTGAAAACCTACAGTGGATAAAGGGAGTTGGTAACACACATTCCCTTTGGAATAAAAGAACATTGACCAGACGCTTCCTAAAGAGTTAGGATCTGACAGATAAGCAGTCAACTCCAAAAATGCAAGATTTTGGTTTTAATTCTGAATGTAGAGAAATTAAAACTCATTGTAAAGCTCTTGTTTCCAAGTGAGTGCTGATAGAGCTATAAACATAACATGGTATTTACTGCTTGCAAGTTAAAATACACTGCATTGATTACAGACACTACAGTTTTGCTTGTGGAGGACTAAAAACTAGTTTTACTTCAAGGTGGCCGAGTCACTTTTTGTTGTCCTCCCAGAGCACACAGCTGCAGCATTTCAACGTGAAATAAGGACAGAGGCTACTGTACTGCTTTCTTCACCCTCTGATAACACGCAGACAGCTCCTCCCTCCTTCATATATCCTCCTGTTGCAGAACATTAATTATTGGAACGAAAGCAAGCATAGGTAGGGATGTTGATTGGGGAAAATAAAGGCTGAGATTCCCAAAGTTGTGTGCAAAATTAAACATGATTGCAAATTAAGCCAACACCAATGCTGCATTTAAGCCCCATTTTGGCTAATGGCGTATTTGTTACATGCTGGTACCCAAATCTAGCAAAAGCCATCAGCAGGGCTCCACAAACAAAAAAAAAGGAACTAAAAATAATTACCTAGACAGTCATGATCTTTCCTCCAGCCCCTCAGCCTCTAACATAATACTCATTTGCACTTCCCCAAGGGACTTTTTAAAAATGCATGTGTGTAAACAGAATGTGATGAGATGTGGCTATACCACAATTTCATGAAAGGATATCAAGATTATCATACTACCTTTGTTTTAAATAAGCAAATAAGTTTCTGTATTAAGTGCACAGATACTGGTATTTCTATGCCATGACTGATTTTTTTTTCTCTAGGCAAAATGTTATTTCCCCATTTAACTGTACATATGATTTCAGTAATCCTACAGCTGCTACCTACTGCTACACCTGCCTTTTGTTTTTGCCTCTTTCTTGACAGGCTCAGGAATAATTGAAAAATAAAAAAGAGAAGTAGTAAAACATACAACTGATGACTGATAAGCAGCATGAAAGGTTGTGAATTCACATGAGTCTTGAATATGAGCAAAAAGCAACTTTGGACTGGAGTGACTAAGGGAACTTCACCTATGTTTTAACTCTCCTGCAATGACCAAAAAGAATAATCTCTGGTGCAAAAAGGTACAGAAGCAAAATCAAACTGAAAATCACAAGATAAAGCTATTTTAGGTCGGTCTCACTTTGAATGAGCTTCCATGACAGCATATACACAGAATACATGCTCTGTGTACAGTTATCTCCAGCTATCTTAAATGCTCTGTGACAGGATCTACCATAGGTACATGGTTGGATTTTATTTTTACTTACCAAGAAAGCAAATTTATCACCGAGGGAAAGGTACAAAAATGAATTTGTTAGTTTTTAAAGACTCACTTTAAAACTAGAAGCCACAGTTTGTACATTACTGATGTGGAACTCATATAGTTAATAAGCCTCTGATTATTTTAGGAAGGAGAAAACTCTGTTCATCTCATTCAGCACAGACCAGACCTACAGAGAAAGGTACACTGCAAAACCAGTCACCTGAGTGCGAAAGGGAAAGAAGCTCATACATGAAAGGTACAAACTGTACCAACATGTTCATTTTTCTACATCCTCATAGACATTAATGGGTTTCCACATAAGGGATGAGAGCAAAGATGTTTCTCCCTGACAGAAAGCACCAAATTGAGATCTTTAAAATACTTATACATATCTACATAACCCAATGCTTTAAAGAACAGGGCTATATACTACTGCCTTATTCTCACTCCCGTTATCACCCAAAGAGCCTGTGACATATTTTCCAGTTATAACTTGCACCTTTAATTAAAGCACACATTCAGCTTTAAGACTAAAGACTTGCAGATCAGTCTCAGAAGAGCAGGCAGCACTGTAATTACTTCCAATACCATCTTTGCCTAAACAAGGCTGACTTAATAACAGGACTTAAAAGGCCAATAGTTTCCTTTTCAGCAGTTGGGTGTTTTTGATATTGAGGTCTCAATCTTTACTGCTCTGTTTTGCGACACCTTGAGGGGAAAACTTTCTCTTTAAATTTGCAAACAGAACACAATTTTTGGGGTAAGAAATGGACAGCATCTGTGGAAAGGCAATGCTATTGCAGCAAACAGCACTCACCTCCTGAAACAGCGTAGACATTTCACAGACCAGACATGAGCTGGGGCTTTGCATTTCACATTTGTGCCTGTCGGAGAGGAAGAAATCTCGCAGCAGTGGAGTGTGGGTAAGTGCCTGGACAATACAGTTCATAAAACATGTGTTCCCAAGATTGATTAGCCCTCGTAGACCTATAAGACAGAAAGGGGAAAGGATGCATAAGCATTATCAAGTTAACAAAATGGTCTATTTGCATTCTTATATAGTTTTCATAATATTGACAGTTACTGTATCTGCACGACTCCAAATATATATTTATATTGGTTTAGGTAGGCTATTGGTTTTGATGTACTCAAGCCACAAGCTTTCTGAACTACACTAAGATTTCTCTTTTAAATTCCCAGAAGAAAATGAAACCTCAATGTACAACAATACCAATAGCATTACTTTGCAAAGGCTGTTTGCCACAAGTCACCAAAACACACCCTCTCTCCCCATGGTGATGCCAAAGTGCAATGACAACCGGTTAAGTGGCTACAGTAAAAAACCAACACATTAAATAAATCAATAACTAAGTTTTCAGATAGTTTAAAAGGCCTTCCCTCATGCAGGTCACAAAGCCAGAATAAGTTTTTTGTACTGGTATAATGCAACAATCATCTAAGACAAGCAGCAAAGGAAACAGCCTTGACAAAACAAAGTTAGGCTATGACATCCAATGCAGACTTAGCATACACTTTTTTTTTTTTTTGTCCACACCCTGAGATCCAAACAAAACAACCTTCAAAGAGAAACTGAACAATTCTAGTTCCACATTTGTTTTAGCTAAGCATTCATCTACAGTATACATAAAAAATTCAACTTGGCGTAAGAGGATTCATCACACCTTAAGTCAAATGTTCAGTAATGCCCAGAGATGACTTCTTGTGCTTGGAAACCAAGATGCTTAAAGGAAAGCTTTTTTGTTGCACAACAGAAGAGAGGTTAGGAGTAGGGAAAGCTTTTCAGTCATTTGCAAAGTCTAAGTGAGAAGAAAAACATGCTCAAATCCTTGAGTATTCTTCCACAATGCTAACATAATACTACCATACAGGAGTGCTAAACAAGAAGAGCATCAGGTGGACACGAGTGTTTATTTTTCATCAAAAACTTCCTTTGAAACAAGATTAAAGGCACTGATACAATTATTCTATTAATTTCAAGTTAACACGGTCCTCTTCTACAAAATAAATGTGATTGCTATGCAAACAGTGAAAGAAAAAACAGTATTATTTGATGGAGAACAAAGAATATATCCTTGCCATTTCACTGTGTGTGTGGGGGGGGAGTATCAGTTGGCAATGCTGTGTTAATTAAAACTGGTGCAGTTCCCTTGCAGTACACCAGATAGTGCTCAAAGGGCTCTTTAGCATCTTTCAGCTGGAGGAGGTGTGGTCCAGTTGCTACATTAGCAGAGAAACGGCACTGCATCAGCATCAACTGCCTCCCAAGCTGCCAGTGATGGACACAGAGCCCTCTGACAGTTTCTCTCTCCCTGTATCTAATGCAACACTGTCCTCTTTCCAACAGCTTCTTATTGCTCCTGTTTACTCGTAAGTGCAAAACAAAGTTTCTCTTTATACTGGGCATAAAGCTAACTTAAATTATTTGCTTTATTTTCATGCTGAGAGGCAACAATTGTAGGCATATTAAGCATTAAATAGTTAATTTGTTGTAGCAGCTTGAAATACGGCGTGATGCTTCAACTTGGTACACAACCCAATTTCAGTACCCAGTCTACATGTCTCTGCAAACAATGTCACAACAGAAAGGTGTTCATGCTGTGCAAGGACAAATGCTTGGCTGGTACCTCCTGCCTACCTCTCCCCTGAATTTTCCATTTAAAACTTTCTGGTTTATTTAAATGACAGACTGTGCAAACAGAAGCCTGAAGGCTCCCTGGACATGTCTGAGGTGCACCAGGGTATTCTGAGAAGCGAAAGTCTCTCCCTATTTCTCCCCAGAAAACTTGTTCCCACTGATTAGCGCCACAATTCAAAGTCAGCCTGCACAGTGCCGAAAACCAGAGGAAACCCTGTGGTACATCTAGAGACTCACTCTATGGCTTTTCTTTTCAATATCTCATTGAGCAATCACAAGTAAAAGCAAACACATAAAGGCAGCAGCTTTTTGGAATCATTTATTAAGCATCATTTATTACATGCCTGTGGCTGGACCTTCTTTCCCTGTGACCACAAGAATCAAATCTTCCTCAAAGTTGCCACCAGAAGACTAGTTACAGGCATCAAACTCAGAAGGGTCTCTGTTTACTGTACTTGTTTGGTCCTTTGGTGTCAAGTTTTTCATGGGCCTAAATGGAGTGCTTCATATGCTACTTCACTTGAATGAACTGAGACAAAGTAACCTGCAAAACAGACAAGGCTGAAATGTGAATACTCCAAACCCTAATTAAAAAAAACCCTATATATAAACAAATTAGAAAATAGGGAATGCAGCAAAGCATAAGAACTTACTTGGCTGAAAAGGGGAAAACATAAAGGAGCATATATTAATTAGCCACATACTTGAGGGAGCAATGAGTACAGCTGATATACTGTCTTAAACCAAGGTTTAACAGGTATGCACTGAACTGCAGCTACCATACTGTGTAATAACTGATTGGAGCAGCTTGGAAAACATCAGCATGTGATGTATTTAAAGGAAAGAGCTGACAGAACTCAGATCAACACATCTTCTTAGGCTTAACTTTTTTTTTTTGGCAGAGGGAGGTTTGCTGCAATGAAAAAATAGCTAAAAATGAAAGCCTATACAGAATTCTGGTCAATGAAACACTAAGAACATAAAAACTTGTGTCTGCCACACCATTCCCTCCTCATTAACAATGCCTGTCAATGTTTAATGGAATAGACAGCGTTGCAACATGTGGGTTATAAATGAACAGAAAAATAACGTGCTAAAGCCTCAACTGCAGCAGCCCACTTTCGCTGGCATCAGCAGTTGCCTCCACTAGCATCTAAGCAGTGGACAATATTTATGCAGAGAAGCTAACTGCCTCAAGATTGCCAGAAGGATCTAACCCCTAGTAATAAAATTGTGCTGCTTTGCAAACTTCTGCTCTGCTTCACAGTGTTATCTTTATTTCTGCTTTTTTATGCACGGTCTCCGAAATGAGTAAGAGCAACCAGTGAGATTACTACTATATGCAGATGTGTGCTCTTGTGGCAAAAGTAGCTAGGAGAAAACTACTGGCTTATCTCTGAATCTTGCTGATATAAAGGTAGACACTGTAATTAATATTTCTGTTAAGACCAAATTATCATGTATTATATAATAATTAAAATATATATTTAATCATCATGCATTATGTATGTCCACTATTCTCATTCTGACACATGTTGGACAGGCTGGGTGTAAGCATAGCAGCAAGAAATCTAATTCTGTGATGCCTTGAGCACAGGTAAACCCATCTGGGAAACTATTTTTACATTTGGTCTCAAAAGTAGGTTCTAAGCATCCTTGCTTACCTTTGTCAGCTTCGGCTATTCAGTCTTCTTCCAGTAATGGGTTTTGGTTTTTCAAGTGTTCAAAGTAATAGATCTGCAATACTGAGCAACAACACTTGTTGTGATGCAGGGAGATCCAGAACACTGGTTCTGCAAGTCCACCCACACAGGTGAGATGAAAAAATCAAAACAAGATAAAGAAATTCCACTTCTGTCAAATGCAACTGTACAGCTACTAAAGGTGGGGAAGTGGGGAAGTGAGATGACCACACAGGAATACAAAATACAGAGAAACCAATCAGGTGCATATCTTGCTCTCCTAAAAGCAGGTCTCTTTGTCTCTATAAACCTAGGCTTCATGCTGGGAAAGGAAAGACAGCAGACAAACCAGTCGTAACAAATATTACCACACAGAAACTTGTAATTTATTTGAATGAAGCTTTTAGAGAGAAGAACACAGGTCACTATGTAATGCAACTCTGGGACAATTGGGAAATCATTCAGATGCACTAAAGCAAGAGCCAGCTTGATATCCTTTTCACATTGAACACAGGTTGGCAACACCTCAGATAATTTTTTTTTGTCCCCTACCCACAGTCCTCCCAGTTGCCCATCTGGTGTTGATGTTTCCCCAAAACTCCATCAGCCAGTATCAGAAGTCAGTGCAAGCCTAGGAACAACTCACTGAAAAATTTGAAGATAGTTCATCCAACACAACCCTTGAAAACAAGTAGTGTAGCAATGGCAGCAAAGATTTCTAGAACGATTCTTGGGTTTTATCCTATGTTCATGCCACAGGAATTTCAACATCATTTAAGAGCATCTTTCTGAAACTGTATTTCAAGGGAGAGCTGCCTGACTTCACAGCACCTAATACTAAACCCAAATTCTCTCTTGGCTCTCATTTTTAGGTGCCGATCACAGCAGACATTACCAGACTGGATCTGTTACAGACACCGGCCCGAGCCAGGCCAACACACTCCTGTTCTACTCGCATGCCAGAAGCGGCAGTGTTTTGCTAATGTGACAGCAATTACTTTGTAAAGAGAATCCATTTTCAAATAATTTCAGAAGGCAGCAATATGCGGATTCATGAAATCATAGGTCTACACAGGAAAACATATAACGTTCTGTGACACACGACTGCAAGGGTTATAACAAATAACCAGGCTGTTTGGGTGAATTTATTCCACAACACTTCATCTGAAGCACCCCTTCCTCAGCAGCAGCATGAAACCCCCAGGTAACTGTAGAAACAGAAATACTGAATCAAAGGTATTAGAAAAGGGTTTTACCAAACATTTTTTACAAACTTACCAATAACACACTCAAGTACATTATTTTGACAACAGCCTGCATAAGCTTTTTCCACAGCTAAGTAAAATGAAAAAAAAAAAATTCAACCATGTGACCTTAGAAAATGCAGCAATTCAACACCTCTACCTCCAGCAATTACTCAGCATGGAATCTACCACAGAAAGAAAAAATAATGGAGAGGAGAGAGAAGAAAAGATGTTTGAGCACAACCCGAGTTGCCAAAAAATGTGTAAGTTGCTTTCTTTAAATTCAAACCATTTTAGAGCTTTGCTCGGAATTTGTAAAGAATTTCCTTTTTTTTTTTTCATTACTAAAGGGCACAAGCAAACACTCTGATCCTATTAAGTTCCTATTTTAATCGGAAAATTGACATAACTCTCAAAATGTTATCTTGAAATCCACCTGAGTTATGTCAACTACGTCTCATTCTTTATCCACCACTTCCAAGACACAAGGTACAATTATGAATTATGGTATAATTCCTTCCAGCTGCTGTATTTAGGCATTACATCTTCTTTACACTACAGAAAGGTATCAAGACAGAAACTGAGGGGTTTGGTTGGCTGGTATTAAAACACTGCAAAAATAATATTCAGAAGTAATTCAGACCCCAAACAGCTTTGATGAAGAACACAGAGGAACAGAAAACACTTTACACAAGCTGGGACACAGCTGAACTGAAGCACCTGTCAGGGACTGCACTGCAAGGCTTTGCTAGAAGGATGCCTGAAGCAACCAGAAGAGCTTTGGTTCCAGTGCCTGTTAGAGGAGCATGTATAGAATAAAAGTGGATTAAATGTTTGAGGATTTCCCCACCCACCTTTCAAATATATTTCAAGAGCTAATAAAAATGCCCCCACAATATTCTGTTGGTTTTTAGGCCAGTAGTGCCACTTTTGAAAGCTGCTGTGAGTTTGAGAATTTACTGAATAAAGTTTTGCAAGTACAAACTCTGAAACATCTATACAATTCAGAGTATGGTCAAAACCTACTAAAAATAACCCTGAAATGAATACACTCTGCCTAAAAGCAAGTCCAAGGCTGTATCTGCAGAGCAATGATTTCATGGTAAGTTACATATTTGTACACAACTTGCTGCTGAAGTGGAATGAAAGACGACCCCAGGTCTAGGCCTGCGCAGTTGGCAACAGCAATTCGGGAGAAATTCCAGCTTTTTCACGAGCCTCTTGGACACAGGTGGACTTTCAGTCTTGTTGCTGATGAGACAACAACACTTCCACAGACACATGTTAAATCCTGTATACAGTTCCTTCAATAAGTCTTCTCTGTCAGATGCAAGGTTTTTTTACAATACACTTTTGACATCCGACCCCCATAATAACTAGTTAAAAGTGGGCCTGTCAAATATCTACAGTGAGAGTAAGCTACTACAGTGCTAAGGAACCTAGCTTAGGTTCATGAAAAAGCCTGCACAACAGCAAACCTATTGTCACACCAAAAGGATTGTCAAAAAGGTTACAAATTTAGAAGATACAAAATGCAGAAGAAACTTAAGTAAAAATGCATAATATTAAAATATCATGAAGCATTTAAGATGCTGAGCAGACAGAAATTGCTGAGTTGCAAGCAAAAAGATACACATGCACAAAAGGCTAAGCTTGCAAACTGTGCATCCCTGCACTGAGGCACCCTTAGTTTTATATTATTACCAAGCTACAGGAAAAAAACCTCACTAAACAGTAAAGGTGTAGGAAGGGAAAATAGACAGGTGGCTTTGGAAGACTAGACTGAAACAATTCAGTTAAGTGAATGAAAAAGATGTGATGAGATCCAGATACATAAAACAATGAACTAACTACTAAAAGTTCTAGGAGCTCACATAACAAGAGCAAACCCAGTAGGTCTTAAGGAACACCACAAAGATGATGAGACTACCCCCATGAGCTGTTCTGAGCAGCAATATCAGGGGCACCAAAGCTGCAGGTCCCTGCTCCTTGCCATTGCACCTCCTCATTGCCCTGACCCTCTCTCATCACTTTTACTTCCCATCAAAACCGCCTTCCCAAGTCCCCACGGGCTCTTCCTCCCACAGCATATCCTGCTCTGTCCTGCAGCTTATCAGGACAAGGAGGCTACAAACTACACTGCTTATTACCATCCTTCTTGATACTTCTCATAAGCAGATAATTTGGGGCAACTGCTAGAGTAACTGCTCTCCAAATAGATTCACTACTCAGTTCACTGATTCTAAATTTAAAAAAATAAAAAAAAATAAAAATTACTTTGTTATCTTTAGGTAGGGTAAGCAGTGGCAATAAATACAGGTAAAGACACATGAAGAATGAGGTGGGTTTTTTCCTTACACACACACTGACTGATCCAGTAACACAACAAAGGTGCATAAGAAAACTAGTTTGAAAACATGGGAGACAGTGAAAATGGAAACAGTAAGTGTAAGACTCTGAAAAACAACTCCTGTTAAGAGAAAAAAGAGGACTATTTTAGATACACTGCATTATGCATTGCACCATAAACTACAAGTTTACCTACCCCTACTCAAACAGAAAGGAAATTACATCAGATAAGGTTTTCTGGAAGGAGAAAAAAAAACCCCAAAAACCCATATCTTAGGAAAAAGAAATATTTGCATTCTAAATGAAAACCCATCTTGAACCTTCCATTTTCTGGCAAAAGAATTCTGGATCACTGCATTTTTTTTCCCATCACTATTGCAGTAACAGATTGCTCAATAGAAAAAAGTTTGCTTATGTATATAAAAGGAAACTGTCCTAGAGTTTGTTTCCAGTAGAAAATCCTGGAGTCCAGCTAAAAAAGGTGGTATGCTGGAGGCAAGAAGCATATGCCATGAATGGTACATGCATCACAAAATCATTAACTGTTGAAAGAAAGAATATAGTTCATATTCCTCATTGTAGGTATCACCAGCACCAGAAGATAAAGACTTCATGCAAACTCAGAAAGTTCTCAGTTTTGCTGTCACTGCTGTACATAACAAGTGGAATTCATCCTCACTACTGGACTGTTTACCTATTAACACACCTTTACCTAGAGGAAAAAGATGGGCTGGTCAGTCCCTTTAAAGAAAGTAACCAGACAATTTGCTCTATCTTCTGTTAGGATTTCTGTCCAAAAATCACTGGTTTTACTTTTTTCCTCCCTTAAAACATAAGTAAAACCCAAACAACCAAAAAAACCCATGAAAAAGTTACAGGTAGGTAACATTCTATTTATATTAGATTTTCAAGGATATGAATGATGATATTTGCAGTATCTGTTCAGTAACAGAGGTGAACATATTTTCAGCATGTCTATAAGGGTGACCTAGTTCATCCACACCACAGTATAAAAAACAACAGCACTGGGCCTGTACAGGCAAGACTAAGTAGTTCAGACCAAGTAAACGTGGATACATTCTTTATACCACCAGATTTCGTGCCTCTGCACTGCATTCCCCAATATTTCTTGGAAGGTTCTTTCCCTTGGGCCCAGCGCCACGTGAACGTGTTCATACTGTTTACAGAGCCCCAGCGACACAGTGCACTGACTCGTGCTGCACTCAGCCTAAGCTGAATTTGCATTGACTTTGTGCAAATCCAAACACCAATAATGTTTTTCCAGCATTTAGTTTGTTCCCACCCCTCTTAGTTAACATGGAATTGATTGCATTCACTGTTTTTATTCAATAGTTGCAGTGACATTGCATAATATATACTTACAGAAGAGACAAGCTACATCAAGGTAGTGCAAACATAAGTGGAAGACGGAGTAATAATACTTGCTAAAGGGAGAAACTATCTGAAATCAATTAAATTCAATAAAAACAACTGTGAAGTAGGAAGAAAAAAATTAAGTGGACAAACATGAAATCAGGAGCAATGGCCATAGTAATTCAACCTATATGACTTAATACTGAGCTGTAGTTCTGAAACAAACAGCACTTTGAAATTTAATGGGAATATGAGGAAGCCCTCAAGGTAATTATTTTGTCCTGGTGACAGGAAAACCTTAGCTGGATGATGTCTGGAATTCAGCACCCATTTTAGAAGAGATGTGTAAACTGGGGAGATGTCAAAAACATGAGTGAAAATTTGCATGGAATTTAATATTTGAGACTGAAGAAACAGATGAAGAACTCACTGGTTTGAGTTAATTAATTAAAAGATAGTGATGATGGAGGAACAGCTAGGCTGACAATTTTCAAGTATGTTATGGGCCACTGCAAAGAGTACTGTAATTAACTCTTGTGGCCTACCAAAGCTATAATAAAAAGAACACAGAGCTCGCAATAAGTGAAATTTAATTAGATATTAAGAATAATTGTCTCAGTTAGAAAACACTGCAACAAGGGAGTTTGGGACTCCCAGTTGTTGGACATGTTCCAAAAGCAGCTATGTCAGCCGTCAGAAGCCCAGTACATTGGCCCTGACTTAGAAAAGGTAACACCCCCTCCACTTTCTCATCTCATGACTGTTCACATATCCAGATTAATATTGCAGGAGAGATAGAACTGACTTAGATGAGCCTGGCTGTTGTGTGAAAATACCCTCACATTCCCCCTCCCTGTCAAGCAACACACTGATGCCACTGATGTTCCTCTTGTCCTGAGCTGGCATCTGCTTGACCCCATCGTGAAAGGGCTCACTTTGCCCACCTGACAGAAAAAATAATCTCACCTTGAGGGGATGAACTCCACTTGCAAACAGTGATGAGTCTTTGACCTGTCTGAGCAGGTTCACACAGCTCACCATGGGTCAGGACAGTGGAGGGATGCAGGAGCTGTCATGTCTCTCAGACAGTCATCCATCAAATCCTCTCTACTGTAACAAACTTCCAGCACAGGCCATTGTCTAAAAGCCACAGGCTGGGTAGCAACAGTCCTAGCACTAATGCCTATATCCCTACTCTTACCAAATTACACTGTAAAACAGTCACTTGAAAAGGGACAGAGGTAATATGTGCTGCTAGAATCAGGGCTGCTGACTATCCTCAGTTAGACTACATAGGAATCCTGCATATGAGGTTCTGCATTTCTAGCTCAGTGCATCATTCATTCACTTCAGTAATGCAAAAAAGAGAGTCACAGGATAATGCAGAGAGATCACTTGGATCTGGTGTTAGATCTTTTAATTTCCTTTGTACCATACCTGCTAGTTTGTGTTGAGACAGAAAAAAAAAAAAGTTTACAGTTATCAGCAGTGCTGTAAATCCATTCTGGAGGAGCTGTGCAGTGTCCCTGTATTATGCTGAACCTTCAGTTAAAAACAATTACATAACTTTTAAAGACCAAAGGTTCATCATAGGAGATACATGTTGGTAGCTTATTTTAAATATTTCTAGTAATAATTAGAAACAACAACAAATCAATATGAGATTCAAGAAAGGTTACTCTTAACCTTGACAGATTTGGGAGTAAAATGCACATCTCTAAGCCATGCCTACCAAAGGTGGAAGATTCTTCCTTAGAGCAACAAAGCAGCCTTTTCCACACATGCTACTTGGACAAGAGCCTAAGGAACTGACATCCTTGGAGCAAATGGATCAAGTAAGTTACCAAGAGTATGATCAAAGACAAGAAATGTAGCATTTTGTATTGTTATTGCTCAAATGAAACACACACACCCCCCAGGCCAGAAATGTAGCATTTTGTATTGTTATTGCTCAGATGACACACACACACACCCCAGCCAGACAATGACTCTTGAGTGTACACAGCGTGCCAGACACAGAAAGTACTCTCTGTATTGTATGTACATCTTTGAACCAACTCACAAACTAATGATGGCAAACCCTTTGACAGCCCAAAGGTGTTTATGTTCTTCGCCTTAGGGCACACTCCCTAAGTTCTGATTTGTCTGGAAGTACTTAAGAGTTCAGTGGTGTGCAAGAGCTGTGTGCCCCTCTTTCTTCAGAAGAGCATGGACCAAGCACACCTATTTTTATTTCTATTTCTCCAGGCTTAAAGCACTTTGAACAAGGCAAGCGACCTCTTTTAAGGGCATAAGCACAGTAAGCCAGGCTGTGAGGTTACAGCCTATTATTTACTTTGTGGTAACTCTAGTCTTAGATTAAGACCAAGCACACAGACTAGGTAGGAGCACTTGATGTCTTTTAAATTCTCATCCTTCTGATTTGATGCTAACTGGCTCATCTGTGAACACCCTCAACCTGGTAAAATGAGTCAGCATTCCTAAAATATCTGGCAATAGCAACAAACAAACCTCTTAAAGTTACTTTTTCATATAGCTTGTGTAAACAGAGCTACTGTTTCAAACAAGTCAAGAGGACTGTACTTCTTCCCTGTGAATTTAAATAAACAAGCTTCCAAAGCAAAACAGAGTGGTTTTGACCAAACCACTGAAAAGTGCATTGAATCTTCCACTACAATCATGGGAAACATAGTTGAAGACCATGAGAAGTCACCTGGTCTATCCTTTTCTAACTCAAAGCAGAATTAGTACCAGTGCTTATATTATTCCTGACAAATGTTTCTCTGAATTGTTCTTCTAACTCTTCAGTGATAGATCCTGCTATATCCTGATGCATTTGTATTCTGAAATGTTACAGTGTCAGCTCAGTAAATAGGTAATGCAGACACTAAGTACTACATTAGTGGAAAGACCCAGCCCCTAGGAAATCTACAGAATCTACTAGCTCCTCTGCTAGTACTATTAGATCTTCTGAATAATTTCTTTTAATATTCCAAATAGCAATAGTTTTGCAAAAGATCCTAAAAGGAGGGAGAAGAGAACTTGTCTGGTATCACTGGTTTTGTCCACTAGAAACTTCTGTGCACCTGAGCAGGTATGGCATGTTATTTTTTATTTCCTATAAGGAGGAAAAGATAACAGCTAGACAGAAGCCTTCTGTGGACCAAATCTAGCCAATGTGTCCCCAAACTGATTACAATTACAAGTAAAAAGGAACAGATCAGAAGACAAGTAAAAATACTTCTGGAAGAGTAAAGATTTTGCTATCTTGTAGCTGCAGAACATGACAACAATTCTTCCTGTTAAAGCAATGGTTGCCTTATACTGTAAGCATAAAAATAAACTGAATTTAAAGAAGAGAAGTGCCAGAGAAAGGTCTTTTCATTAACTAAGGTGAAAGTTAAATTCATGCCTAAAAATGATTTAAAAATATTTATACATTTAACAGGCATTTTGTATGAATTTACTGTCTTCCATAGCCAAGGTAAAGTTTAAAATAAATGTGGAGAGGGGGAAAGAAGAGTTAAAGCCAAGGACCTATGCAATATAAAGAATGAGTTTTGAACCTTTTTGATAAGTCACCCACTATGAAGAGGACCTTGAACATTCTGCAAGTAGCAGACTGCCTGCCTTTTATTTTTTTCTTTCAGAAGCATGGAAAATGTGAGGATTTGTATCTGGAATTTCTTATCAAGTGTTTTTAATGACCACCCATACTAAAAATTGTTTTCCTCTCTCTGGTGTCTCAAGAAAAAACCCAATGCATCATGTTCTCAAAAACAGAAAGCTATACAGCATATAATCACCTATGGCAATCATTTTACTCTATTTGATTCTCTCAGCTGAAATAAATAAGACTAAAAAGACATTTAAGTTCTGCAGCAGAACTAAGACCCAACTCATTTGAATTTCTATCTTGGTGTATCAAAACCCACTGAACAAATTTTGTCTGTTGTGCTGCAACCTGATCCAGGCTCTGTCAGACTCTTCACAGAGACTGAGATGCAAAATCTGTATCTCACATTTCAGAATGTGCAATAGAAGAAAAGGTCTTTCATATAGAACACTGGAAATAATAATAGAATCATTCAGGTTGGAAAATACCCTTGGGTTTAAGTCCAACCAATAGCCCTACTCTAAAATGTTCACCCCTAAGCCATGTCCCTCAAAATCACATCCAAATGCCCCTTAAACACATCCAGGGACGGTGACTCAATCATGTCCCTGGGCAACCTATTCCAGTGTCTGACCACTCTTACAGTGAAATTTTTTTCCCTAATGCCCAGTTTAAACCTACCCTGTTTAATGATCACATAATGCTTCATACTTAGCAATAGATTTGATTGTCTAATCCCTGTAATACATGAAGATCAATCGGCCAGAGGAGAAACGTGAAACATGATGTGCTCCAAGCACATCAGATCAAGAGCTGAAAAAACACAAAGGCAATTACATCTGCATGACAGAAAACATGACATGAAATGCTGCATATAGGGATATGCATTGCATAGAATGCCTTCGTTTAAGAATTAAGCCAGACATCCTACAACTGTGGTGCTCGTTGTACACTCAGATATACAGAACTGAATTAATTTATATAGGTTGAATAAAGGTATGGAGAAGCTCATAAAACAACCACATAACCAAAATTGTAGCTGTCCAGTCTCACATACCCTATGAAGCAAAGTTTAATTAGAGTCATGTGAACCAAAGCATGAAAATAATAATTAATCCAACAATTGCAGGAAGGTCAGGGAGAACAGATAGAAGACACTCGGCATCAAAAACCAACTGCAGCAGGCAAAGAATAGGAACTATGTCAAAACAATTGAATGACTGATAGGGAGCATGATGACAACTAGCCTTTAAAAGCTAGTTAAGTTGTAGACCCTTCAAGGTATTTTTATTATATGGCAATGTGATGGCACAGAAAAAAAAAACAAACCTTTGTACAAAATAAAGCACTTCAAAAGATGGCACAGAATAAAATATTCTCTTTGCCCTCCCCCAAAGCAGCCAAACTTAAAAGCTCAGTGAGATCTTGCACTATCTGCACAGAAGCCTAAGACTTACAGTGAGAATCCTGTGCAGATGGCATCTTTAAAGAACAAGAGGTACTCCCACTAAACTGACAAAATAAAATTCACACTCACAGCCGTCCTTTCCCCCCAATATCACACCATATGCTGCATACAAATTTTTACCCTTCCTCAAAGCAGACTTCACAAATTAATAACTTAAGGAGTAGGTTGCCAATGAAATTAAATGCAGCCAAATGTATTAATATGCACAAATTATTGTTGATGAATTGGCACAGAGCTATTCCAACAATCCATAACACACAAACCATGCCACATGCTGTTTATGCATACTCCTAATTTCAGTATATACTGTATCTACCTTCTGTCCACACAAAGCCCAACTCTAAAAGCAGATCTGAAAGAGCAGAATGGGAGGTCACAGTAAATAAAATCCAAAAGCGATCCACAAAAGAACAAAACTGAGATGGAGATTACTGGCCTTGTTGAAAATGCCACGCTCCCTGTAACTGCATGGAGTTAATCAAGTTAAATACAGCAGTAGAGCAGAGCTGGATTTCTTTGGTTTGTGTTGTTTGGGGTTTTATTAAATAGTAAGAAAAAGAACCTTCTTATGCTAAGGGTGCATTTCTGCCCATGACAAGACAATGGGCACTTTTAAAGACTAATCAGTGTAGCTACACAGCCTAATTCCTAAATTCCTTATCTGGCTCTTGATTTAGAGATCATGGCAGTGTCTTTACATTGACTGCACCATTGTAGAGTAAAAATACCCCCTCCATTTCAACATAAGCTTTGGGTTTTTGAGGATCATGCATGGTATTGGCAAAAAGAGACAGTCTGTAACTTGGTGCAGTGTGGTCAAGAGAATAGGACACATACCTGCTGACCTCAGGGACTGGTGTTGAAGAAGGGTAAGCTCTGCTGTTTGTTCTGACAAAGCCAAGCACCTTCAGCAAGCTATTCTGTAAGCACCCACTGGTTTGATTTTTATTTTTAAGCAAGTTAAACACTACTTTAAAGAAATTCCATAATAAAGTTTAATAAAAACAAACACATAAAACTTTAACTAGAAAAGTTATCTTGCTCAGAGGGCCATAATCAAACCGTGGCTATATACTGCTGTTGGGTTTTTCTAGTTAAGAAACCTCCCATTCCCGTACAAACCTGTTCAAGCAGATGATGAAAGTGACTAACATTTATTGCATTTTTCATGTTAAAAGCCCAGTGTTTTGACTGCATATTGAAGTTATATAATGACTCAGTGAAGAAAGCACAGCACGTATCTCTTTGAGAGAAGTAAGACATATAACTGAGTCAGCAAACATTTTATACTTCAAAGTTGAATCAGCATCTGGGGGGGTAAGCCTTTTTTTTCGTGCTGCTACCAGCTGGATCCAAGTGAAGAAATTTCACCTGAAGAAGTGCAGAACATAATTTTAGAAATCTGTCTGTAAACTAAACCTTCTGTGTGTGTCTGTGGATCAGTAACAACCATGGACCCACTTAAAAAAAATAATCCAGGAGGAAAATCAGGTTTGAATTAGAAATCTGGTAACATGATCAGCCCTGGATTAAGAACCCTGTCTTGTAAGGAATTCATATTTTGAACACACACATTGAATCTTCCTTTGTCTCAAACCCCAAGAGCCACCTACAGTTACAAAATTCAAGCTTTTTCAAATCCAAATTTCCATGCAGGTAATACGAATGGCAATTTTCCAAGACAGACTAACAGGAAAAAGTCAATTCCACCTGCAATCTGCTTATTTCAGATACAAGTAGTTTTAACTTTGTACAGTCTGCAAGAGCTGTGTTTGAGGCTAACATCCCTGGAGATTTGAATTCTGGCTTGACAAACTCTAATGCTTAAATCAACATTCCTTCATGTGCAATACTTTGTATCACTGCAGCTACACATGCCTATACATTGGTGTCTGCTCTTCTTTCCCCACTAATGGAACACACAGAACAAGCAGTATATGGAATAAAAAAAAAAAAAAGTCAAACCATTCACAATTTTTATATAAATTTAAGAATTCTAAAACCTGTATGAAAAGCCAACTCCTCAAATAGCAAGCCCAAGGGTTCCACTCATCTTGCTATTCTGTTTTAAACTCAAAAGCTCCCACATAAAGCCATTCAAATTAAAACCTTCAAGCAGACATTTGAAACCCAGAATCATCTCCAGAACACTTTCAGCCCATCGCTGCAAAAGCTGTTTCCAATGCCAACCTACCACCAAGCTCAAGCTTCAACTTCTCAAAACTGCTTTTTTTTATATTTTTTTTTTTTTTTAATTGGAAACAAAGCAAAAGCATGGAAGTTATTCTGTACACAGACATTGCAAAATAACCCCCACCACAATCTCAAAATATCGTATTTGTATGAGTTGCTAAGAATACTCATCTACAACAGTTAGGTTTAGTGGTACTTTTCCTGTACTGAAAGACATCAGATTCTGTCCTTTCTGAAAGAGGGCCTAAAATTTAATCAAATACTGATACAGTAAGAGCAGAATGCCCCCCTTGCTCCTCCCTCAGTAAGGCCAGCCTGGAATCAAATATACATTCTGAAGAAGTACTGTTAATTTGTAAACTCTTCATATGACTGCCTTCCCTCTAACAAAAGTTTCTAAAACAGAAGTCTTCTCCTTCAGGCAGGTAAACACTGTAGGGACCTCAGTAATAATATGGGCATGACTAGAGCTCATCCAGGAACAATTAAATCATAGATAACTCAATCAGTGACTTCTGTGAAGATAAACCACACAGACATTACAGCAGTGATGCAAATTGCTTTCTGGCACCAGCTTTGGAAAACTAGGTGATGTGCTCTCAGACAACAATCAATACACAAAAAAGCTACTGCTTTGAAATATCAAATCTGGAATTTCTTTTCAAAAAGGCTTTTCCAGAGGATAGCTTTATATATTACTAAACAGGTAAACTTTGGAAGTCTAGCAAGACATTCAGAAAGCAAGTATCTACCAATGTCAGTGAGTAAATCACAGCTTATGTTTGAGAAGTCTTAAAAGACTCATGCCACTCTAATTTTCTTGAAATTCTCTAGAGTTTTTTTATTTTTACTCTCAGGTTTATCAATATTATACAACTCATTCCAATGGACAGTGCTCAAGACAAGGTAAAACAGAAACAGAAGGGCATCCCAAATAAAAGGGTAGCATTTTTTTATTTTAATATCCAAATCTTTTAGGAAACAGTTGTCCAAACAGAAAACCATTGAAATTATGAAGTAAGAAAAGAAAAAGAGGAAGTATTCACCTGAACAGTCTTAAAAGTGGTTTTCCTTTCCTTCATGACACAGCAGTCTAAAAAATTTTAAGTATCAAGAAGACTGCTGATCAAGGTTCACTTTGTGTTGTGATGATTCCAAATATAAAATATTATTACTTACAAATAAGTAACTTTTAAGTTATATCTAAAAATTTGGTGCTGTACCAAACCATGTTTTTCATTCCACTTTCCCATTTGAGCGACCTTAAGTAGCATTCAATTAAAATCACAGATGGTAGGAGTTGAAAGGGACCTCTGAAGATCATATAGTTCACCCCACCTGCTAGAGCAGGACAGAACTAAAGCACATCACTCAAATGCTTCCAGACAGGTCTTGAAATTCTCCAGAAAAAAAGACTCCACAGTCTCTCTGGGGAGTCTGTTCCAGTGCTCTGTAACCCTTACAGTAAAGAAGTTCTTCCTCAAGTTGAGGTGGAACCTCCTGTGCTTGAGCTTGAATCCATTGCTCCTCATCATGATGCACAAGTGACAAGGGGTTGTCCCTGTAGAAAAATTACACCAGAAAGCTGGTAACAATCAGAAAGAACGTCAAAGCACTGAGGTAGTCTTCAAAATCCTCAAGTTGCTGCTACTTCTACAGAAGCAGGAATGCTCCTGGTAGGTTGTCTAGACAATCAGAAAGATTTTCCAGGCCCCTGTTCCTCTTCCATTGCCACATTTAGATGAGAGATCTGCTGCAATATTTATTCCACTCATGCTGCTCTTTGTCATATCACGCTGCTGAGCATTGCACAGATGCAAAAACCACCTGCTACTCCTATGGAGCCATTGTTCTTGTCAACCCCCCTCCACATCGCTCTTCCCAAGAAGGATTTGCTCCATCTCCTATAAAGGAGATCCCCTCTGCCTTTTTGCAGCACTGCAAATGGGAATCCCAGGTGGCTCCTGCTAATTACCCATGTGCCTTAGGACTATAATTCTTCCTATTGTTAACATACCAATTTTTAGCCACAAAGTCACTACATATGCTAATCGGAGACCAGCCGATCCCAAGCTAGTATTTCATATACTCAGGAGAACTGATCTGCTGGGGGTATTTAATGACAGCAGAGCGAGATGAGCTTTGGAAAAGAGATCCCAAAAGATACTGTAGCACTCCCACTCGTAGTCCAGTCCCATAATAAAAAGATGTGCACATGAACTGGGAGCTTGGTCACTCCCCAGACTTGATTGAGGGCAGCTTCCTCAAGAGACAAGGACAGACTGAACAAATTAGATTTTACACTTAGAATAAAATTTAATAGTTAAGTCTTATTTAATTTTTCATGTAGAAGTTTTTTGGTGTATTTAGGATGCTTGAAACACCAGCTTCAACCTCAAATCAAGGAGAGTATTCATAGGCTAAGTCTATTCAGAGATATTGAACAGGCTAGGCCAGAATTTGGCACCACTGCCGAGAACAACATATGCTAACTCACAAACTCCTACTCTCCACTCACACTCTGTATTCCCCATGCTATACCATCCCTTCAGACTGATCTAGTTCACCTGAAAACTGTGGCAGCAGCACCCTGAAAAAGGCAGCTGTGCTCTAGCATCAGGAGCACAGTGAGGTCTGAGAATGTCTTGAGCTGATATTGCTACTGAAGAGCGTTCTGCTGCTGGTCTGAGTAGATTTATACACCCTCTTCTAGCTCCTGAAATACAGAAGCTCCCTCAATATTTCAAGACTGCTAGGACATCAGAATATGAAACATATCTCAAAATCTACACTACATGAGGAATTTTCATCACAGCTTCTTGTATGTAAATAGCTCAACACTTCCACTTGGTAAACAGTGTGTTCCAAGTCACTTTGAAGATGCTGAAGTACAACACTGGGACCAGTCCTTTGTTTATATCCCAAAAGAGAGGAATCAGCACAATTTCTAGAGCCTGCAGCAGCGACCAACCGCAGTTATCATTTGAAGAACAATTTGCTCAATGACAAAATAGCAATTCTAGCAAAACTACCTACCTTCTTACAAGTTGGAAAAGTATCTATGAGATGGAAATACACAGTGCCAAGCAAAATGTTTATTCAATTTTGGGGATTTCAGCTTTTTTTAATGTATCTTCTAATTTTGAGGATGCAAATGTAAGTTCCTTCTTTAATGACTCTGAAGTAGTCATGTAAGTTCATTTTGCTAAATCAAAAGCTAGAAGCTTTGCACATTATTTCCTTTAATGAGCTACCAGTCTTACCCTCCATTATCACAGTCATTTCACAACTGAATATTCCACAGATTTAAATTATGGTGCCAACAAAATAAAAAACAAAACTGAGCCAAACCAACCAAACAAAAAAAGCCACACAACAGCAAAACAAACAAAACAAGCCAAACTAACAACAAAAACCCCACACACAAAATGACCAGATCCTGTAGCTGTATAAAACTTGAAAAAGCTAAAAGATTAGCAGACACACAACTGCTTGAGAAGCATTATGAGATTGCTACAAACCTGGAATAAAAAAAAAAGCCCCTTCTTTACAAAGGTTCGGCCATAGAGTAAAGCATTCACCTAAGTATCATAAAAATAATATAGATGTAACAGGAAACTGCAACAAAATGTACCTTACCACCTAAGTGTGTTCTGTGTATGAATAGCATCAAGTTTAATGTACTTATTATTAGGGCTCAAAAATCATACACAAGCCCTTCACATATAAGTTAAGTACCTCCTTGCAAGGCCATGCCTGTGCAGATTTCAGAGTACTGTCCCATTTACTATAGTTATAATACTTATATTCTTGTCTTACACAAATACTGAAACATGAATCAGCACACAAACCATTTCAGAAGGTCACCACAGAGCACTTACATGTGCTGCTGTCACCCAACTGACATGGGTGTATGTCTGGAGGTAAGGCATAAAGCAGCCAGCACCCCTGGCCTTCCTCTTAAAACAGCTTTGCAGAGAGCATTTGATCCATAAAAAGCAGATGGTTATGCTTTAACAGAGTCTTTTGTAAACAGAGATGATAAAACAGATGTGCAACGCTTATTATAGATGGTTATCAACGTAGTCTTCATTTTCAGAACCAATAAAACTGGACATTATGCCTTTTCTCTGAGCCATTTACCTACCTCCAAAGACAAACTGTGTTCACTAATGTCTGCTGTGGGATTGATAAAAACTTGATGTCAAAAGAATTGAGTATTAGAAAAAGAAAGAAATGGGAACGTCCAGATAATTGCAGCATTTCAGTCTGCATATAGGCTCTTCACTGATCTGAAACTGCAAATAGACAAGTCAATGTGAGGAAAGTGGAGGGAAAAAGACTCTGAAGCAGATATATATATTTAGCAGCAGGTTAGATGGAGAGAAAAGGCTCAAGGACAATAGCAGGTCTTTTCTTCCTTCAGCTAACCCCCCAATATATTTTTGTGAAAGAAAGCTAGTCTTTTGCTTTTAACCATAGCCCAAAACTGCATTATATCTCTTGGGTTCTTTGATTTTTTTTTTTTCTCTTTCTAAATCTCAGCACACAGACAGCTCCAGGGCTCAGTAGGAGAAATTATTAAAAGCATGCCTGCAGAAGTAAAGAGATCAGTCATTTCCCTCATCCCCTGTGCTCTGTGAGCAATCCCCCACCCGTGCAGCGTTGTACGAGATTTCATGCAACCAGACATGTTCTTTTTAAACGGACTGAAAAACCTAAGTCCTTTAAGAGTAGGCACAGCATTCCTTCACATTGGAAAGGGAAAACCAGAAATGTGCTTCAGAAAGGTCATGTTAACCTTGAAAATTCTATCAAACTTTTTTTTCCTCTGTGCAGGTCTATTATTTTAAGTAATCTGTGACAGTCTTCACAAAATATACTGGAGTTTCGTATAATACAAAATCCCAGTGTGAAGATGATGCAAGCAGGCTTTGCCTAGTTATTTTTTCCTAGCTTCTTTAAGTTTCCAAAGTCCAGATGTTTTTCCAACTGTCTTTCCTGTTCTACTATCACAAGAGCATAGGTCCCTTCTTTAGATCTACCATTCCACACATTTTCAAATTACTACAACCTACTTTGTGCTCCTCTGTCCATTTTTCCAAATAAATATACATATTTTGGATTAAACATAACTTACAAGAAATAAGACATTTGAAAGTTTTAGCTGTTATGTTCAGTGTATTTTGACAAAAGCAAATGTGCTGAAAGTGTAACATTTCCAACAGTAAGTAGCTTAAAAATCAGGAAAAAACATTTTCAACTGTTTTCTACTTTCAATGTCTATAGCTACATCACCAGCCTCATACTTTCACCATTAAAATGTTCATGTGCACTTAATATAGGAAAATAAACAATAACCTTATCAAAGCTTGACAGGAAGCTGGTTTTAACCTCCTACAACCCCAACCTACAGAGAGAAGAAAAATATTGGAAAAAACATTCATTTTCCTCAGCCTTACCCAAATACTCTCCAGCTGTAAGTAGATATGACTACATTTCAGAGTTCTTTGCTCCAGACTACTGAGCTCTAAACATTAAACACTTGATAAGCACTTCAAAACTGCTACTTGACACACTCCGCAGAACAAATGACATCTTTTCAGAATCAATATGAAGAGACCTCATTTGTAGTTTAGAATGTGAAGAGCCACCACTGTGCCAAAACCAGATTTACCAACAGACTGCTATAGTTCAGAAGCCCTCTCAACTACAAGATTTCCCTTCAGGGACCTGCACAGGGTCTCCAATGAAGACTGAGTTGAGATAAAAATCACTGATTTCTGACAAATTCTTTAAAGGCTTATTGTTAAAAAAAAAAAAAATAAATTAAAACTCCAACCAAACAAAAAACAAACCAAACAACCTTTGTAGCTATAACACAGATGTATCATCAGTACCTGAAGTGCCAGAGCAGAGATATCCTTCTACAGCAAGAAAAAGGTCATGTAAAATAAACTAATTTTGTTACCATAATGGTCAAGGAAATCCACTACAGTTATCTCGGGGTATAAATATTCATGGAAAAACACCACAGAAATCTGAACATACACATGTCTGGGAATCAGCTTCAGGAAGTATTTCTAGAACTTACCTATGGTGCAGTTTGTGGTTATTTTTCTCCGCTTGGGGTTATGCCGTAGCAATTCTAACTCTCGCTTGGTAGGCTCCCATGTTGAATACTTCTCTCCAATGCCTAAGCAGATGAAAAGAAAGTTTCAGGGAGTTGTTTAGTAGAAGGATTAAAAATTATGTTCATTTAAAAACTTTTCAACATGCTGTACATTAAGTTAGATTAAATCTACGTACAACTACAAGACTGATTTTGTTTTATTACCTCCCCCAAAATATTCTTCAGAAAGGTATCAACCAATCTTGCAACAAATAAGAACTAAAAGAAAAAAGAGAAATGCACTTCTCTAGTTGTAAAGAATGCCTAGCTGAAATGTTTTCCATTATTATATTGTAATCCTCCTTTTGGTAAGAAAAAAAAAAAAAAGCCAGCACAAGAATAAATCCACTATTCCTCAAAAATGCATTTCTTCATGCTTAGAAGAGGTCAAATGGCAGAACCACCATATCGTTTTAGGAGAAGATAAAGGAAAATCAAGAAAGATCATCACTGAACTTTGACATCTTACTAAATAAATCAAAATTGATCCAACTTAATGGACAGATACAGGTTTAATCTTTACAGATGAACAGAAGACTTCAGTATTTTGATAAACAACAGTTACTTTATGTCTGAGGTTATACCATAATAGCGTATGATCTCATTTTTATCACTGATGGAGGACTGGGTAGTAGCAAGTTCTAATATTTCAGATTCACTTCTTAGTAAAGTATCTAAAAATGAACCTACTAGTAGTAGTAAGTTCAAACATTACCATCCACCCACCAACCAGCCCAAACTCTGCAAATAAGTACTTAACTACACTTTCTCACAAACTGCAGCTAAAATCTGTCATGAATCCCTTTAAACATCAACACTGTAGTACCAATAAATGTCTTGTTCAAAAGAAATTGGAGTAGAAAGGAGTCAAGTAAGCTGTACAGAGGATATAAGGTAAGCACAGAGTTGTGTTCAGTGCAAATCTGATACAATAAAAACACAAAAAGTGAAGACTCGTGCTGGCCAGCTAAGACCTGCTGCAGCATTCTACACAGCACAGAGAAATTACTATGCAAGGTCAATTACAGCAAGTCACAAAAGCATCTTGGCATTAAAAATAAAGAATCATAAGACGACAAGCAATCTATTCTAAAACTGAGGATTAAAGTCAATTAAGAGTTATTTTTCACAGAATGCATGGAGCAGACACAGTGCTGTGCTACAGAAAATAAATTATAAATCATAGATATGAAAAGGAGAGTAGAAGATATAGCTGAAGGCTTACACATTCTGCATAATATACATTAAATTTTAATAGCTCTTTGATGTTCATTTTCAGAAATATCTATGCTTGTCAGAAGCTACCCACCCAAAACCATTCAATTCACAGTTACTACTGACCCTCCAGGTTCTAGTAATAAAAGGCCTCATTTTCAGATTCTCGAGGTCTAAAAAATTCTTATTTACATGGATGCACCCAATTCACTTCATCCGATTCAACAAGAGAATATGAAAGAAGCAGAAGAAAGAATACCAGAATCATATAGTCTCTTTCCTTTATCCAAGGTTCAGCATTAAGCTACACACCCAGGAAAACAAAAAAGGGAACCAATTGCCACGTAACAGACTGATGAAAGAAACCAGCTGCAACACTTTGACCACACTGTACAGTATGCGTATGCACGGGCAAATGGATGAAGCAGCTGTAGAGACGCACATATGGACAGTTCACATAGGACAGAACGTTGGCTTGCAACAAGTTTTGGATTAGATGTCTTCAGCAACCCTGTTCACAATGATAATACTCCCTCTGGAATTTATATAAATTGGGTTCTAAAAAAAAAAAAAAAAAGCTCAGAGTAATTTTCAGCATCATGTTAGTACCAGCTATTGCACTGGCCAGCGGTGAACATGAATTCTTGCATTTGACTTCGTTGTAGTTTAAAGATGGCCAAAAACAGCCTCATCTGAATATGGGATGAAGTCTCATAATATATATTGATACTTGCTTATGTTTAAATCAAATACAACAAAAGTCACACCTGGAAACACATGTGCGCTCACCTTTAGGCATGCAGTATTATGTCAGCGGGGTTATTTATATATAAATATATATTTTAAAAAACCAACATAAAATTATATAACTTAAATGCTTATAGACGATGGGGGCCAAAGCATTTCACAAGAGCAACTCTTCAAGTGAAGTTAAGCATGACAGACTGGATAAATTTGTAGGACTCTGGACAAATCAAATATTATTCAATTAATAAGAAATGAAACCAAATAGAAAAACATGTACAGCTAATGCCAAAACAAACACAGAGCAAAACAGGAAAGATTTCTTACAGAAACCTTTCATTAGAAAGGGCTCAAGTTAAGTCAGAGACAGAAATTAAAAAGTATTCTGTTCTGGCTCCATAATGTAACAAAAATATTAAAGAGTTTATTACTCTAGAAATTTTTTTGGGGAAAAAAAAAAAAAGACAAAACCGTATTAGGTATGGTTCAGTGCTAAAAGTTGAAAAACAACAATTAAAAAACAAACACACAAAGAAGGAAAAAGGTTTAATAACACCCATACACATGCTACAAGCTCCAATTTGCAAAACATGCACAGGATACCATTTACAAGTCAAGGAAAGTAGCGTTATAGGAGTGAAAAAAAAAATCTTTTTGAAAATGATGCTATGGAATAGCCAGAGATTCAAGTCAGCATATGAAAACTCTTCTCAAGAATTAATTTCCAAATGCTCAAACTGTCATTTTTCAGAGACTTTATCAGGGACATATGGGTGAATAAAGGAAAAGGCAATGAAAGCTCTAGTTTATGGAGGCCACAATTTTGCAAGTAATCAGTAGTATAGACTGATTACTTAACTATACTTCAGCAAATGCCCTTTTATCCCTCCCAAAAATTCAAACATTCATTAGAATGAAGGGTTCTGTGTATTCTCACCTCCCTCATTATTAAAGAATATTCAATATTAGTGGAAAAAAAAAATAATTGTAGAATTGTAATGTGTTCAGAGTTATATCATATAACCCTGAACTACAGCTGGACACAGGAACTCATCACACTAAGAGTTAATAACACAAGAGTATGAAATGAATCTCGTAAGATCTGGGGTTTTTCTTAAAGTTTTTTCTCCAGGCATCATGTTATTATGCGAGTATCTATTAAAATATAGACTAATAATCTTCAAGTACTATGGGATAGAAGTTTGAAAACATACAACATTCACACCTCAATTGTTAAGCCAATCTCAGTTTTTGCAGATTACTGTAACTTCTAAAGCTCTTTATGTTGGCAAGACTACCCAAAGTAAATTAATTTTAAATTAAAAGAAATAAAACCAAGACACTGAGTTTGGGGTTTGTACTAATCTCGACATTCAGTTTAGAGGAAAAAGGGTTCCCACTGCCTCTTTATCTTTTAGATAACATGAGTCATTAGGGGAAGGAAAGGATGAATTGAAGCAATGAATAAAGAAGAAAAAAGAAGACATAATTCTCCATTATTTCTGCCATGTATCTCCCCTTGTCATGTCTTAAGAGAAATCTGTGGGAAAATGCACATGGTTTCATGATGAAAAGCCATAAAACAAAAAATCCTGTGCATGTCTTCAAAGAAAAAATGTCTATACTGCATACTCCAGTAGTGTACTGCTGTCTATTTCTTTATTTATATCCTCATTGGACTTCACAGTTTTGTTCTCCAGGGACAGAATATGCAATGTACATATTCCATTCATAAATACATAGTAAATATGCCATTCATTAGTCAGTTAACCAGTACAGAGAAGGTTTTATGCCTGGCAGTTCCTTTGTATCAGTGATTCTTCCCTTCAATGTACAACTCTGTGGTCCAAGACAACAACGTGAACAATCTTGCAGCTGTAATCACCCCAGAACGTAAGCTCTAGAAGCCTGGCATCCACTGGAGGACAAACAGGAAGCATCATGGTCCAGAAAGCACAAATATATAATTTGTTAAGGACAACATAATTAAGAAACTGCTCTTTTAATTTACGTATTTTAAAGTAAAGCACTGAGGGTTCTTCCCCTTCATGACAAAGTGTTATGTTGATATGGTAGATTAATTTGGTACTCAAAACAACATTTTAGAAAGGTTTGAAGGAGTTTTCAGAGCCTTGATGAAAGGTTTAAAAATTCATTTCCATTTTACCTTGCTTTGAAAACTAGTGCTTTGTGCTACAGAGTTTCAAATTAGATTTTCTTGTTCTAGGACTCACTGGTGATCTCACTATCCTCCTTTGACTCAACTCCCTCAAAACAGGTATGAAGGGTAGAATGGGATCTGTAGTAGGAACTAAGTAAAAGCAGTTATACATTTGATAGGCCATCAGAAAAAGTTAATATGCTATTAGCTGCTATTTTTAAAATTGGAAATGAGGTTAAGAATGGTTTGAAGTCATGTCAGCCCTGACTAAGGCTGTCACATTGAAACAGGATGCCATGGATTCAGTAAGAGATGTTACTAGACAGAAATCATCTGTCTTCAAATACAGACTTTCCCACTTTAAGAAAACATAACCCCTAGAGGCCACTGGAAATGGAAGATGACAAGCTTTTATAACTGATGCTTAAATCCTATTCAATTTAAGCTAAATGCTACTTTAAAAAAAAAAAAAAAGAGAGAGAGAAAAGGGTTTGTTTTGGAGTACTTCTATCAAGGAAAGGGCATATGAAATCAAGTCTGATTTAATTATTCAATCATTGGAACATATCCAAACAAGAGGAAAGCAATCTGCATGATAAACCTGGCATTCTTAACTGTGATTCATGGCTAAAATGGCAGGATAATCAGCAAAGGGACGCTTGTTAGTGAAGTGCGTCGCCAGTCCACGCCTCTTACCTGTCATTGTACACTGGTAGTGAGAAACCACTGTTGGGGTGAAGGCTAAAAAAGAAAAAATTAGGGAAAGCAAACTGAATAAAACAAATGTGTGTACATATATTTGTGTGTAAATATTTCTACATAGATACTGTGCGTGTACCACGAAAGCACAGGTGTGTAAGCAAGCTGGCATGTTCTATTAAAAAAATAATAAAAAAGGAAAAAATAAAATCACACACAAGGGTGGCATTTCACGTGAGGGGAACAGATTTATTGCCTATTTCACGTAAATAAGCCTAAAGGAGTAGACTGCTACCTTTTCTACCTAATACAGATCTGACACTGAAATTATGCAAGTTTGGCAGAATTAATGTTAAGATTATTTTTTTTTTCAGTTAAAAAGAGAATATCTTTGCTACAGTTAGGTGTGGCGCGCATGTTAAACTAACAGCCTAACTGCTGGAAAGTAA
The DNA here is from genome assembly GCA_025447755.1 of Corythornis vintsioides. NCBI lineage: Eukaryota > Metazoa > Chordata > Aves > Coraciiformes > Alcedinidae > Corythornis > Corythornis vintsioides. The sequence continues at coordinate 58,037 of JAOEGS010018827.1, forward strand.
TAGCTAGACAGCTCTCTCTCCCATTGCCTGCTAGTACTACTAACTCTAAAGAGCTCTTCCTTCCCCTTACTGTTTTTTGCCATTGACAAATGGGAGGGACAGGTAGGATTAAAAACAGAAACAAGAAATGCAGGCATGAAAACCAAACCTTGTAATTTCCAAGCTTTTCGTTGTTCTTCTTTGGCAATTTGTTCCATGTCTTTGTCGTATATGTAATCTTGACACATAAAGCAGTATATACCCCCATACAAAAGGTCTATGGCTGCAAAACAAAAGGGAATTTGGGGAGGAGGGGAGGAAAAAAAAAAAAAGTGAGTTCATAAAGTATAAGACATTTTAAAGCAGGCTTCCAAGTCAGGCACTCTTCTCAGAAGTCCACAAAAAGTAAAATCTGTACCTTGGAGGAGGGGGGGTAAAACCAAACCAGCAAGCAACACATGCAAATTTTTCCACATACAGTTTGAGTTCTTGACTAATTTCTATTGAAAGCCATTAAAATAATTAGAAAGCATCTGTCTGAAATCCAAACAAAGGCTCAAGCAGAAGACAACACTGAAAACTGAATGATACTTCCCAGGAGAATGGCTCCCAGATTATTCCTCAGTTTATGTGTGTCTCAATTTCTCAATTCACATACCCTTTTTAGAATGGACAATGACCAATGTTAAAAATGTTTTTCTTGCACAACCCGAACCAAAAGAAAACCAAGAAATGAAATAAATCGGTTAAATGGAAATGACATTTTGACTTAACATATATCGAGGAAGAATGCAAATTATCACAGAAAATTGGTTATTTTAACTATATTGATATGGAAAAAAAGACACAATCAAAATAAAGACTTAAAAAATCAGCTACTAAAATACAATCTGCATCTAGCAGACAGCTGAAAAACATATAATCATCCTTTCTCAAGCGTATATCCTCCATTTATTTTATTTCCACTTTCCTTTTATTTTCAGATAAATAGCATTATTAAAATAATCTCACTGTGATGGCAACTTGCTTTAAACAAAGGAAACCATTACCACATCAGGTGGCCAGCAAGAAACAGCCCTGAATGTCTCTGGAGTCCTAAATCAGCCAAAGCACCCACCATGCAGGCAGAATTGTCTCTTTTTAGTCATTTTTCCTCCTCCTCTTTTTTAAAAAAAACAGAGTACTTTTACAACTACATCAAAAAGTAACTTCTGTTTTAATAGATAAGATTACTTTAAACACATTTGGATAACGTCTATCCACTGTCACCTTCCTTTTGTTTTGTCTCTTTGGATCACAGTCAGTTTGTGAGAGGGGACAAGGACTGCTGGTACTACCTTCTGTAATGTCCCAATGTCAAAATTTTCACCGTGGTGCCTGGAGGATTTAATAAAATCCTTTAGCGGAATAACACAAAAGGGAGTAAGAAACTTGGCTCATTAACAAAACACCCTGCAATTAGGGGGGTGGGATTACAAGCTACAGACTATTTACTCCATTACATATTGTACTACCAGTTATGCAAAGTTTACAACAAAGAATTGTTGAAAATCCTAAGTATTGGTCTCAGTACACGAAATCAAATATTGTTTTCCACGTAGTTTTCATTGGATCCCCCAAAGAGCCCCCCTCTCCCCTCCAACTCACAGAACAGGGTTGGAAGAATATTAAATCAGGAGGACTCTGAGCAGTAATACTTTACCACCAGAACAGGGAGGCTCAGAGGATTTCTTCCTTTTCTCAGCTTTCTGGATTTACAAGCATGAGCAATGAAGGATAGATTTCAAGATCAGACCCAACAAGAGACCTCCTTACATAATCCACTTGTTCAGAGCAGGATGAATTTTGGGTGTAAAGAATCAGGAAATTCAACAGAAACACTGGCAGAGTAAAAGCCCTAATTGTCCAGTGCCTGATTAAGGACTCTTGAGGAAATAACCCCTCTCCAGCATACTTATGTGAGCAAAATGGTTTCATACATGCCAATACTTTCAAAGACTGCAACAGGCTGTGGACAAATTCTCTCAAGCCCCAGTGGCAAGGTGGCCATAGCACAAAGGAAGGGGCAGGAGTTTCTCAGAAAAGCCAAAACACAGCAGCTCAGATTCATGATCCTAGCAAGAGACACTAGTAAAGTGTTTGTAATTAGCATAATTTTTTTTTCCCCCCTTGAAATATACTTCAGCTTTCTTATTCTATCCATCTTCAGGTGAAAAAGAATGTCTTCTTTAAAGTGCAAAATAGACACCAAATCACTCTGAGGAGCCACCATGCCCATGGAATTGGTCTGGAGGGCCTGGCAGATGCTGAGCAGAGGATCCCCAGCTGAGGAATCACTGAAGATACTGTCTCAGTGACATAAATTCTTCAAAAGTAAGCAATTTATTAGCACTAACTAGTTACAACACACCAAAAGGGCAAAGTCCACACCTTGTCCTTTGGGGGAACACAAATTTCACCTCAGCATTCAGACAACAGGCTAAATTTATTTTATTTTAACCTAAATTGCTGTGTACTACCCCAAACTGAAACACCTGATGGGAATATTGAGAAAAAGCACTACAACAGTGAAGAATGAGAATGCACATGTAAGAAATTTCATTATTTGCATTAGTGTTTGGGATCACAAAAGCTAACAAAAACAGGCCACAAATTCATCAAGTTTGGGAACCAGTAACCTAAAACCAATGTCTAGATGTTTCAAGACTAACTCAGAACCAGCTCTGCCCCACATTCCTCCTGACAAATTATCTCTTCTAGGAGGTTCCTCCAAAGTGGCTGCTATTCTTACCTTCTGCTTTTCCTAAAACTACTATTGACCCTTTGAGGAAGTGGTGGAAAAGGGGGGGAAGTGTGAAATCACTGTTTTAATTCAGTTTTACCTTAAGCATACAGAATTGATTACACAAGAAAAATATAATATAGATTCACTAGATATACTTCTTCCCCACCCCCCAGCACAGTAGCAGAAGACATTTTAAAGAATCATAAGGTCATTTTATTAAATTTGATCAATCTACTCTCCTGTTTCGAATTCAAAATATTTGAAAGGAATTCGAGTACCTACTTCTGGGTCACAGGCAAAGTTATGTAAGAATGAAAAGGTCTCTTGGAATTTAACATTTTGCTTTGTTTTTATACTTTTTATGCTGAAAACACACTATCCCTATTTTAGAGTCAGATCTCCTTGTACCTCTTCAGACAAAAAATTCTAAACAGTTGCAACACAAGAGAGAAAATCAAGAGATATCTCATTTTTCATTTAAAAATAAAGCTGGAGAAATGAGGCATCACAGAAGATCATGGGGGAATGACAGCAACTTTATCAGTGCAGTTTCTACCAGGAAATTTTGAAAGACAACAGCTCGGGGTGAAAGTTTAAATTTAGGCAGCAAAAGGTCTTCAAACTCTCCATCTGGGAGCAAAGTAAAGAGTTTTGTTTAAGCCCAAGTGCTTTACCAAATATATCCATTGACTTCCTTGTGAAAAGGTTAAGAGACCAGAGACGATGGGAACATCACAAAGCAGGGAAGTGTGACGCATCCAGCACCCATCTCATCCAGTTAACAGACAGTTTTCAAGAGACCAGGTGAACAGAACTAGTGTGGCTTAGTTCAAAACGGGATCACTCCCCATAGTGTAGAAGAGCCTTCCATTACAGATGACATACTTGTGAATCATGCTTTGGTATCATTTTCCTTGGAACACTGGTTGAATTCAAGAAGAACAAATCACACAGCAACTCAGAGTTCAGGTCAACTTTTACCTGTATTGAAATTAATTGCACTGTGAATTTCTGTGACTCAATCTTGGCACATCATCTTCCTGAAATCAACACACACATGCTCATATTCTATGCAAGTCACCTACATTTTGTTCAACTTCTATAACAAAGAAGACTAATTTTTTCAGACAATATTCTAAGTCAACATCCTAAGCTAATTCATGCTGCATAATTTCTCACATGATGTGTTAATCATTAAGTTTCAGATAATAGTCTTAAGTTCACCAGAAGTGATTTGCTGAATTTCAGCCAATTCTCCACTTGTTCTTGTGGCCAACACATTAGGACAAAACAAGTATCTGATTGCCCCCCTCCTGTCTTCCTGGCACCTGGAACTTGCATAGTAGGTCAGAATTCCTGAACTGGTAAGATATGTTCAATTATTAATCTATTGACATGAGCAAGATGATCTTACTAATCTCAGTAAGAAACACAAAAACCCCAAATGTCCATAACATAGAAAACACCCAAAGCAAAACAAAACAAGTGGCCAAAACACACAGACTCATTTGATGCATCAATCAACATACATATCTGAGTTTTTGCCAGGGACTTGTGAGCAGACATAGTAAAGGCTATTCATTCTTTTCTTTCCCCTTTTCCTCACAGTCTCTATCAGGGTGATTCATAGCCTTATATACTATCCCAAACACAGATTTAAAAAAAAAAAAAAAAATTAAAAAAAAATCAAGCTAGTCCTGCTAAATGGTAATCCAACCTACTTTCCACAGAAACCATTGAGAATTACAAGTACTTTCAGGGGAAAAAAATAAAACAGACAAAACAGAACAACAAAACACAACATCCAAACTTCCTTTTGTTTCCAAAAATGCAGTATCAGACATGTAATCTTTTCATATGTGTTAAAAATGGTGGCCTTCAATATTTAAGAAAAAAGGCATTTTCTTCTCCTAATACTAGAGATAAAAGAATTCTTTAAGTCCTTTTTGTAAACCAGCAACTATCAAACAACTTTCTGGAGCTTGTGCTCTAAAGTCTCCAACATACCTACTGGCCCCATACAGATCTAGAATTGTAATGCTTAAAGGGACCAATCTGCCTGCAATCCAAACTTGGCAAGAACCCAATACTATCCCACAAACTACTTAAAACTAGGAGCCAAATGACCAATGTCTAAGCTGTACACTTGTCTCTGTGATGGTTTAAACACATCATCCTACATAAGCATGAGAATTCCTAGTATCTCTAGGGAGCTGAGATACCAAAATGTTTGTTAATTTAGAAGAAGCACAGTTTGTCAAAACATTTTATGATGGAGTTAATATTCTGCTCATAATAAATTAACTCCAGCTCCTTGACCTCACTCAGAAATCCAGCTACCACACACACACACACACACACACACACACACACACACACTACACTTCAGTACATGTGCATGCAGGCAGTCTACTACAGAGGAGTCTTCAGTATGCTTATACTTCAGGTGTCCTGCGCTTCCTATTATAGAACACATTTTGACTTTTGTCTTCTCCCTGCCCTTCTCTGACCCTGCAACCTTCAACAGTTCTCCCCGTTTGCAGCAAACTTTTGGAAAATAAAGAGAATTATATACTCCTGCCTAAAGCACCTTCTCTTGATCCCACAAAACATTACTCAGTTTTCAAGAAGAGAAATTGTTAAATGCTCCCTACTTAATCTTGCTGGGTTTATTTCAGAAATTCTGAGGTAGAAAGCCCAAATCACAGCCACAAAGTTTTATGCTGCTCCATACGATGCAAACTACTTACACTCATGTGTAATGTCTCATTTGATCGATGGTGGAGACTCACCTCAAAACCCCATTTTCAAGAAAATCAGTAATAAAATACAGAACTGCATTGAAGTTTGCAGTTGGATCTGAGGTAAGCAGATGCATGCAGAGATTGCACTGTGCAGGTAAACAGTTGGGAGGCTGGCTTTCTGACAGCTGAGAATGACCCAGGTGTACAGAAAATTCTCCACAAATAATTTCTGAGAGATGGTTTCAAGAAGCTTTTTGGACTTTCTACTATCCAAATTCATCTCACTTTTATTACTGTAGTCAAGGAGGTCATTTAATTCTTACCACAGGACTACTTAGTATTGCTCACTATAAGCAATAATACACAGACAATTCCTTCTCTTCGATTTCTAAATAATAACAGTAAATCAGGACTGGTTCTACTAGTAAAATCCATGAATCCTACATCTTCTGCTTTCAGTTTATTCATCATCCATGTCCCTTTATTATTCCTCACATACATCACAATTATACTAATCCCTGTTACTTCTACCTCAGTAATAATTTCCAGGGGATCAAAACACCAAATTCCTCACTTGATCTACACAAATTAGATCTGGTGTATTTATTTTTTTTTCTAAGAAAATCAGTTTTATGATCAAAAAGATATATTAGTGTGATACAAATCATCTCTGACAGATCTGTAAACACTGTATGGTTTTTTTCTTTTCCTTAACAGACTTTACCCCTGCACACCACCACTAAGTAAAACATCAGAAGTCAAATCAAGAGGCTGGTAAAATGCCCAGGTGACCTTTTCTATCCCTTTCTGAGCCAATATGAAAAAAAAAATAGAAAATGCAGACTGCTACTCTAGCACCGCAGTATGCTGTGCTGGGATCTGCTTTAATTGACCCTTCCACACAGAGTATAATAACAGTCTTAGCAGTTTACAAAAGGACTCAACTCATTGTGCAGAACTAATACTATAGTCAATACCTTTCAGTTTGAATGAAAGCTGAACAACTTTGACTGTAGTTCCTGTACATAAGTGTTCTGTTTCTACATATTACATTTCAGACAGGTTAACAGGAGTAACCAGATTTGCTATACTTGAATTTGGCCAAAGGAAAACAAAACAAAAAACCACAAACAAAAAAACACACATTTTTTTGTGTGTGTATCCTCTGAATGTTGAAAAAAAAAGTTATTTGTTTTCTAGGACAAGCTTCTTGAATCATATCAAAAAATCCACAGCTTAATCCATAAGCATTATTATTATGCTTACCCACCCACCCAGTTGGTCTTACTGCAAATGTATTTATTGGACTGAACCTTACATCAGCATAGGCTTAAGAAAAACAGCTCCTGAATGTACTGTAACAGGATTCACTCTGAAATTAACCATTTGCCAGTCACCTTAGAAACTGAACAGTACTTCAGTCTTCCACCATCTTTCTTGTTTAGTCTTCCAAGCATTGAACCAGAGTCCTGCTACTTTACCTACAATTGATTAACTTCAGAATAGGACCTTAGAGCAGACCAAGACTTCATCCCAAAACTGCATTGTATGTTCTTTAAGAGACATTGTTCATGTGTGAAAAAGGCACCTCTAACAGCTAGGAATGCACCAGCTGGCTTCTTCCCAAGGAGATTAAACAGGTCTACACAGAGTTTCCATACCATAATTGAACTAATCCAACCCTGTAACAGACTCTCTCATAGCAGTAATTTTTCTTGCAGTTAAGTATCTATCTATATAGAAATATTTTTAAAGCATGTAGGGAAAAACTCCAAGCATCTGATATTCTCAAAATCATCAATTGTATTCTCATGCGATAACCCCCTGAAAAAAAATGTTAATCATTATGTAACAAACAGAAATTATTCACCCAGAAAGAACACTAATGCTTCATTTAATGTAATTCCTAACTTTCAGTCCCAAACAGGAATCTGATAAAAACATCACTGCTCAAGATTTGAGACTAATCCTCTCTATAGCAGCAGTCTGGTTTTAGAGCCACTGTTCTGTCATCTTCCTGTTCCTGCTACTCTGGGACTAAGTTTCCATGTGTCTTTCTTCACAAAGTGACTGTGGAAGAGGTGAGGAAAGAACCATCAGTTTTTACAAGGAAAGAATCCTCTAGCAAATTCCCCAGGTGCTGAAGCCTGATTTAAAAAGATTATCTAGGAGGACAAAGTATGCTGATGAAACACAGCCATGCAGAATGATCGAATCTGAAGCCTGCAAAGAGCTCTGGAAGGATTTTAAGACAGTTAAGAAAAAGGCAATACCACCAAGTTTGAAACTCTAATTCCCACCAATAAGGTAGCAGATGAGTAACAGTTTAGAGTAATTGAGTGCAACTCCCAAGTAACATCAGTTCAGTGTTGATCAGCATATCAAGAAGCACAAAATAGAAGTCATGGGAGTAATAACTAAGAATACAAGTTATTAGTAAACTGTATTAATCCAAAGAGCTGTCACCACAAATTCATTCATTAGAACTACACAAAAAAAAAAAGAGGTTGTTGAGAATCATACAACAGTTTGAGTAAGAAAAGAGTTCAAGAACCTACAAAAGGAAACAAATATTTGACAATATCACAAAGATCAAGAATCTTTAGATTTTTTTTTTCACCATTTCTCAACTCCCCACTAAAGAAACAAAGAGCAAAGTTACAAGATCCATAATACAGCAAACTAGGAAGACATGGACCTTCCTCTTATGGCTCAGAACTTGCTGCCTATGGGTTGCAGGTGCCAAAAAGGACCAGGCTTTAACACTGGACAGACTACTGGGAGCCACTGGAACACCAAGAAGTGATCTCCTTTTCAGAAATTTTTCTGAAGAGCTGAGTAGTAGAAAAAAGGGAAAAAACATGCTCAACAACCTTACTACTGCCTATTTCTTTAACCGTATTCAGTCTTTTGACTCCTACCATGTAGAAGACTGGATATTTATGACACAGCTTCAGCCAGTACAACCACTTCAACGAAGGAAAACATGTTTTATGAAACTGGGAAGAGAGGGTATAAAGGGAAAATTGAGGATTCTGTATTACTAAAATTGTATCGGCAGAAACCATTCACTGATATAACAACATCCAGACTAAGATACCCCTTTGCTCAAGCTGCAGGATTTCAGATCTGTAGCATCTATAACCAGATGTCTATTAACAGTGACTTTGATTAAGTGTCTGACAATTCTCCAGGAGGATGTGGACGGGCAGCTCTGCTTTATCTGCTTCTGACAACTCCTTCGCACACTGCATATTTTGACACAGACTATCTCTGCAGAGTCCTAGGACACACCTATGGGTGTTTATAACTGATACAATTTTTGAGTATTGAGGAGGGAGGGAACAGGCAGAATGAGGGATGCCCACACAGAGAACAGCATTAAAACAGAACAGGAAAAGGCTAGTTTGAATAGTCCCAAGTCTTCAGAATCCTGGAAAGGTGAGCCCTATCTACCTCTTCCTAAACTTTTTTATACCTTGATAAATATTTTACATCGCATTATCAATTCCCAACCTAGTGAAAGTATCAGCCTATCATGGTGATCAACTATAGGGATTGTGCAACGCAGAGATTACAAAAAAAAAAAAAAAAAGCAGTTCCTGTAGCAGTTCCTTCACCCGCTGTCACCCACATCCACAACTCAAGGTATATATTAAAATAAGCACAGTATTATTAATATAGACTGAATGAGCAAACAGATGCAAGAGCACAGGTATCACAAAGGTCAGAGTGTGTCTAATTTATGTTGCTCAGAGAAGCAGAGATAACAAGGGATGTATTTTAAGAACACTGGACTATGATCCTGAAGCCTCCTGAAGCAGCTTACTGCAGTGACATCGCTTCCAGTGCTCAGACAGCTGTTACAGCTGAAATCTCTGATATTTCTTACAACTGTGATTCTGTGCAGTCCCTGCTAGTCTCCATGGAGACTGATGTTGGCTCAGCAAAAAGTCACCAAGTGTTTTAAAATAATTCCTGTTTGTTTTGAAATTCCCAAGCACTTAAGCTTGCTTTTGCCTATCAGATGTTATTTCCTCAACAAAAAATGCAGCAGCATAAGCAACCAGAAGTAATAGCAAAACTACAAAAATATTTTTATGGCTTATTTCACATGCAGCTGGAAATTAAACATCAAAACATACATTAAAAAAAAAAGACAAAGGAAAAGGAATCTCTAAAACTAGGAATCAAGCAGTTAGTTGTACATGTAATAAAATTATCGTATTTGTGCACTGAGCAGGTTATATTTAGCTGCAGAAGAATCTTTATGGGATGATACAATACTGTATTCTGCGCTTTGGCTTATATACATAACTCTTACCCTTTTATCTAAATGCTATTCCTTTTGGCGAGTACCTTATCCGGCACTTCCTTAATCATCTAATATCAAGGCTACAACTACAACTGGCTTTAAGCAAGAGTGGGTTAATCTGCAAAGATCCTCCCTCCTTTGCCCAGCTTTGTTTTTACTCTAAGGAAACAAGAAATGCTTAATTACAGTAAACAACAGCAAATTCTACCTTGAACAAAAATTAACTTGAAGAATTTACGCTTCCCAAAGATGCACGGAATCACAGAATGTTAGGAGTTGGAAGGGACCTAGAAGATCATCTAGTCCAACCCCCCTGCCACAGCAGGATCACCT